>RAOM01000041.1:0-228350 GCA_009805225.1 Neurospora sp. LNF1-1
CCAGTATATAAGAAGGCCTCCCGGCCTTCGTTATTCTGGTTCTTCAGCAAGCAATAGCTATCACATCTTACCAATACCTTTAGGCTATTCTTACCGTTGTCCTGATCCCAGCGATATACTCCTGTGCTTGTAACGGTTCGTCACACTTGTTATCGCCTGCTTCAACCTACGGCATCTTGACGCCCTCTCCTTTTCGGCTCATGTCTCACCACCTGACATAAGGTATGCCCTCCGAACCGGTTCCTCATGCGGTGGTCAAAGCCCTCTCGCATCTTCTAATACTGGGCTCTGCCGCATCACGCAGTCCTCTGTCATGGCCTACTTCCACGAGCCTTCTTTCTAGGCAGCGACACTGCTGGTCATCACCGCACAGCTTGTGATAGCCCAGGGCCGGTATACACTTGCTTGGCGATGATCGCATGGTTAATTTCACCCAGACCCCAATCACCTGTCATTTGCTCTCCTCTCTTTGTCTTCAAGGCCCGCATTCTGACCACCGCCGCGACACAGAACCGCAGATCCTCGTCCATGGGCGAACCTACACTACATTCAGATTTAATCCTCGTCCCCGAACCGATGTAAACCTTTGGGTCCTTGCCCTCCTTTTCGAATAGAAGAGCGTATACGGCCCAGACTGGGGTGTCCGGGAGGCCCGGGAGGGACCGGAACCCACCTTCGGCACCACCTACAGCAGTCATGTGCCTAGCACTGTCTTCGCACACACTTCAACCTTTGGCAGAGAGTCAGCTTGACAAACAACCACCTCAATCGGTCCTTGAGCGCCTCGCAGTCATGTCCATGCCACCTGGCTTCAACATCGATACCTCTACCATCAATAACAACATCAATAACATCATCGATAACACCATCCGTGCCACCGAAGTGGCTTTCACTTCGCTCCAACTGGCGCCGGCGCCAGCAAGAAATCCCAGGAGACAAACACAACAAGGGCGCCGGCGCCGGCACGCACTTCACCAACATGTTCATGAGGAACACATGCACAATCTGTTACACTCCAACGAGGTACCACCGGAATACAAACGGCCAACTTCACCAGGGACCACAGGATCTGCCAGCCCTGCCCCCGACTTGTCCCGACAAGGCCATCCCACCATATCATATACCCCCTTTCTTAGAACTTTGGCGGTTGAGCTCTGACTCCCGCGGTTTCTTGTTTTTGGGTCTCTTTTATCTCATCCCTACCTAGTATCTTCATTCATCATTTTGCTGGTGCCTCACGAACCTAGCACCCGCCACCCAGAGGCAAACCCAGCAACACGGTCAACACCACAACCTTCCAAATGGCCTACCAGTGTTGGTGGTAGCATGCAACAGTAATGATATCAATGATAATAACCATCGGACCCGGAGAAGAGGCAAATCTGGAGGGGAACAAGTGAGATTTGAGGAGGCAGAGCAAGAGGGAACAAAGGGGCGGCAGTGGGAGGAGTGGGGGTGAGGGGGAGTATCACGTTTACCTTGCGACGGATTATGCTCCCACGCAGCATTTGATGAATGGAAGCCTTGCGGTCAGGAGTTGAATATGGGGCTCATCAACACAATCTCGACCTACCTCCTGGCAATCTTCTGGCTTCCGAGACCCGATTATCGTGGGTAACAAGAGCGATCTGCTGAAACCGAACAACTCCAGTTTGGAGGACGAGCAGGGAGACGCGAAAGACCAGTACCATTCTCGTCTCCTTAAATGCGGTGCTCTAAAGGTGTGTTCGTTTCCGCGTTAGGGAGAAATCGCTAACTGCCCTCTTAACGCGCATGGTCCGCAGCTGCAATCATGCAACACTAAGGCAGCGTTAAGGTAGGCCAAGACTTTGGCTGCAAAATGGAAAGAGGTGCTTAACATCACCTCCCATCTCCTTCGTCCTCTTTTCTCTTCTTCCTTTTCATCATCTTTCTCTTTCTTCCTCCTTCAATCAACAAATCCACCACCATGAACATCACCAACATCACCAACATCACCACCATTTATAAGCAAAGCGGTGGTAAAGGAAGCCTTGGCTCCCAAAAGCCATCGGGGATGAAGATGTCAATTGGGAATAGCTTCATTATTTTCCAACTTTCGAAGTTGCGACGGCCACCCCCTATATTTATTGGGGGTTGGGTCCTTAACCGCAGTCCTTGCTGCACTACAGCTCAAACTCGAGCTGTCTGGCAGTAAAGACTACGGTTAAGAATTTGAAGGATTCTGGGCTTCTGATTGGTCAGATCCTGGATTTGGAGTAAGTGCAGGTGGTTGCAGGGCGTGCATGAAAAACAACCCTTTTGAGGTGAACGCTACACGGGCGCGGTAAAGCAGCAACGCAGTAGAGGTCTTTCTACACCAAAAATTCTAACTTTCTAACTTTTTACAGCGGAAACGAACACGCCTTAATAGTACTACCGCCTATCAGTCCGAATTTGATAAAGTCAGAACCGAGAACGGAGGGAAACGTCAGACGCGGACCAAGTTGAAGCAGAAGAAGGATAACGTGGAGAAAGAGCTGGTGAGGCTGGAGAGGAAGCTCTTTTCCGTAATTGCTCGGCTGATCTGCAGAGTGGCTTAAAGAGTCCTGCCGTTAAAGGATGAGCATTTGGACCTCCCTTGTCATGATGGCCTACATCTACGTTGACGCTGCGATTAGTGATCGAGCCTTGGGCAAGATGCTGGACACCTTGCAGACCAAGACGGCCCAAGACTTTCCATTGTTATTCCATTGTTATATAGTTCATTGCTGCTTCTGTTGAAGTACGTAAATGTTGTCTTTGCGTTCGATTTGCTGGTGGATTCCTGTATCTAGACCGAGGGCCCTACCCTCCTGGCTCAGTGCTCTTTTTCTTCTTCTTCTTTTCTTCTTCTTTTTCTATAGGTAGTCAATCAAGTTCAAAACACTTCCGCGCCCCTCCCCATCGCTCAAAGTGTTTATTGTGACATGTCGCTGCTGCGCTATTGAGGACGACCGTGCCAACGAGCCTTGTCTTTCCCTGTGCCCTGGTAGTAGTGTTTCTGATTCTCCGCCGACCCGACCGAGAGCCATCGAACATCTCCATTCTATGACCGCCGTTTGCGAAACCAGTTTTTTCCGTCTCAACAAGTTCATCTCTTTCTTGTGACTGAGAAAGAGACTTTGCCTCAAATGTAAAGCGGCTTCAATCCTTTCTGGCATGTCCCATCCATGTCCACTTCCAGCGAGCCCGCCCAAAATTCAGCGAGAAAGACACTCGACGATACCTCCCCAAAGCAAAGGAATCTGACTGGAAAACTGTTAAACATGCTTCACCCGTCAATTCCTGGCCCGGTATCAATTTTTTGGCTCCTTGGTAGTGGAACCTTGTCGGCGTCGCTCCCGTCACTCCACGCCAAGGCGAGAGGACACTCAATGATATCATCACCAGACATGATCCCGCAAACGAACAAAGACGTAACGGCTGATCCTTTATTATTTTTCTATGTTTCTGCAACCTTGCAAATTTGGTTCATTGCAACAGAATTTGATCCATGCCGAGTGTCTGCCATGGGTCCATGGTTGGGTTGCGGCATGATCATGCAGGTGGGCAGCCAGCAAGATCGACATTACAACGAACAATCACGACGGACAATCACGGAAGATAATACAAAAGATGACAATCACGGATGAATCAAA
Organism: Neurospora sp. LNF1-1; assembly: GCA_009805225.1. NCBI lineage: Eukaryota > Fungi > Ascomycota > Sordariomycetes > Sordariales > Sordariaceae > Neurospora > Neurospora sp. LNF1-1. Next base: position 3,639 of record RAOM01000041.1, read on the forward strand.
GGCGAGAAAGTCTTCATTGCCACAAAGGAACTAGATGTAGCTAACTCTACCTGCCAAAATGAACAGAGCAAACCGAAGATGCTTCCCCCCAGCTATCAACCGCTGATGGTAAACTTCCACTTGACAAGCTACCGCCTCATCCCCCGCTGAAGGCGGGCGCAAATGGCCCGGCAGAGAGGATTCTGTGCGCTGGGCTTCTGGTCTGGGTATCGCGATACGGTGCTGTTGTTCTTCTGGATGAGCGCCCCGGAGCAGGCGTGGTTGAAGTACGTCCACGTGCGTGCCGCGTCCTCGTACATCGGTGTGCTCTGGTCGCCGTTCTTCCCCTAGGACGGAGCGGCGTACCTGAGCCACCTGGCGAGCGTCAAGGCGCGCGAGCTGGAGAGGATGCGGGCCAAGCTGGAGGCCAAGTTTTTGTTGTTGAACGCCGATGATGCCAAGAGGAGGTGGGAGAGGGTCATCTTGGTCACAAGGCAGGCGTCATGGTGTACCGCGTACATGTATCGCAAGGGGATGCCGACGGTTAAATGTCAGGAACCAACACAAGACCAACAACGGGTTTCGGCTGAGCCATCCTTGGAATCCTATCCTCGGCGGCTGGCAGCAACAATGGCCCCCGTGTACCATGGTGGGTCGAAGAGGGACGTGATTGTCGGCCGGTCATCGGGACAAAGTCGAAGTCGAAGTCGAAGAAGTCTTCCGGGAGTTCGTCTCGCTAGGCTCTGTTGCCTGTTGTTGGGGTCTCTAGGGGTCTTGCATCGTGCTGGGTTCGCGTCAGAGCAACAACCATTTCGCTTGGACGTATTCTAAATGTCTCCACGGTTTCATGATGACGGGATCGTTGAATCTCGCGCCGTCTCTCATGTTGGTGGTGGCTTCCTCCATCTTCGGTATAGACGTTGACTTCAGGTTCGGCACCAGGGCACCGGTGGGTAGCCGGGGGGGAGCGGCGGCCCGGGCTCGTGTCAGAGCGAGAACCACTGCGCTTGTACAACGGAAACACAATCACGGAGATCACCCACTGGAGAAGCTTCACAACCCTTCATAGGTAGAGGGTCAGCACAACCACGCCAGTGCAATTTGATGGTGTTGTAGGATGGAACAATGCTGGAATTGGAGAACCAGGACATACATGCGATTCTTGGTGCCCGGCCTGAGGCTCCACGGATCATCGCTGACAACCTTGATGCCGGTCTCTCCTTCCCCTTTCCTATCACATCTGCTTCCACCACGCTACAACATCTTTCGCGACGGCTTTCTCCTCAGCAGCCTCATCCTTCTCCTCCTTCTCCTCGGCCTTCTCGGTCTTCTCCTCGGCCTTCTCAGGCTTCTCAACAGGAGCAGCAGCAGCAACACCGGTGATCTCGGCGAGGACGTCGGCGGTGGTGACAGGCTCAGTGGTGGCGGCGGCGGCGGTGATGCAATCTGTTCCATTGCCCGCCGCATCGCCAGCGACACCACCACCAATGTTGACACGCACGGGCGTGCCAGTCAGGCGCAGGCTCTTGTCCATCTTCACCCAAAGGCAAAGCCCGTAGATGAGCAGGAGCAAGAGACAAGCCGGGATGATGTGCGTGGGGCGGCGCGAGATGCAATGGGCGAGCATTATGGGACGAGACGGTACTAGGAGTACGACCAGCGTGCCGGGTCTGTTGGTGTGTTAGACATGGAGCGAACAAAAAAAAACCGGAGGAGTAGATGGAGAGACATGGAGTAAAGGCGCAAAAAAGGACTGATGGACAGGAGAAAGATGACTGACCAGAAAATCCTTAAAATCCTGGGCGGTGCCGGGGTGCCTGGGGGGCGGCGCGATGAAGTCCCCTTACGACCGACGAGAGGTTTTCTGTCAGAACGTGGACTTGAATCACAATCGGGCTTGACAAGCAGCGACGAGAAGGGACAGGGAGAAAAGCAGTGCCGTTCGATGACAGCAAACGCACCTGAAATTCTGCAAATCCTGGTGGCGCGCTCTACGGCAGAGCAGGGATAACGGACTTAAACTATCGGCTTCAGTCAGATAGATGTCACATTTGGACTGACACTTCAAACAAGCTGGGCGGGCAGGTAGAGGACGGCGCCGGCGACGACGACAAGAGACTAGAACTAACCTTAGACGGCTTGGGAGCCGTGGGAGCCTACGGAAGCACTCTGCACCATTTGTTGGTACAAACAGGACTAAAAGGAGGAGGGAAGTGTCAGTAGAGTACGGCCTCAGAAGGATATGAAGACAAGGGGCACGGTCTGTTGGTGAGAGAAGGCGATGAGAGAAGACATACCCTTGATACGGTCCCAAATCTCGTCTGGTTGCAATCGATGTGATGGTTAGAGGAGCACGAATGCTTGTTGGAGGTGGAAAGAGAGAGTGTCTGCTGTTGCAGTTGACGGAGGTGGTGAGAAAAGTTGTTGATGGAAGAAGAATATGTGAAAAAGAGTGAGTGTCAGAGGTAGGAGAGGCAGAAGTGTGAGGGGAAGAAAAAAAATCAGTCGAAGGAGGGAAGATTTGTGGGCTCTCCCGGTCCCGAAAAAGATACCTTGGACAAGTACCTTTGCTGTCTTGCGTATTGCGCCACTTGTGACCGACTGAGAGCGCACATAGCCGTGGCTGGAGGCTCTGCTCCTTCCCTCTTTAACTCTCAGTTGACTCCCTAACGTTGAGTGACCGGCTCATTTGGACGAGCGACTTGCCCCCGGCAAGGATCTGTCCTCTTCTACGGTCTGGTGACTCTGGTCTAGCCCCGTGTAATCTCTAATATGCTTTGGCCGTTGCCTATTGCGAGGAAGGAGGTGTGCTTCCCTCTCTAACTCGCGGTTCCTTACTTACATCTGGGCTGAGTGACTGGCCCATGTGAACGGGTAACTTTCTCAGGACAGGGGTACGTCCTCTTCTGCCGCCTCGTCTGACCCCGCGTAATTTCAGATACGCTGTGGCTGGTTCTCTTTTGCGAGGAAGGAAGTGTCCTCGAGTAGGGATGACGCAGCTGGTCCAGGAGTCTAGACGGCGGGGTATTGCTCGCCGGTTCAACGTCTTTGCGGTGATTCTGTTGCTGGGCAAGATGGTTCCCTTGGCATGTGGTTAATTCACATATTCCAGGTTTACATCTTGTCCTGCTTGTTCTGTTCTTCTTCAATCAACAAGTTCACCACCATTCTTTTGTGCCTTGTGTCTACATTCACTCCGTTCACTTCGACACATGCATGCTTTCTTCCCCAGACATACAGCCTCTTTGAAGAGAACCTCCAAGGTCCTCTCTCCGCTTCCAACTCGTTTTGCTGGTCTTTTTTCTGATCTCCAACCACCACACACTACACACACACTGACGCACAGGCTCCGTGGGCGTCTCGAGATCCCCCAGCCTTTCAAGTACTCGATCGATGAGAAGCGCCGCATTCTCGACCGCCTCATCTGGTCCTCCAGCTTTGAGTCCTTCCTCGCCACCATGTCGTCCGCCAACTCTTCCAGCATTGCTAGTAGCCTGTCCAACATCAGGCACCTCAAAACCAGAGGCCGCCTAGCCAGCCTCAACACAGTTTCGGATGGGTCAACGCCAGTTATATCTACGGCCTGCAGATCGTTAACGCGCATCCAAGTTCCGACCGACAACTGACCCAGTTCTTGTCTTACCCACAGCTCACTCGAGCACACGATCACAATCGACGTCCTTGAAGGATATCGGGCCGCAAAGATGTCTGACAACAGGTATGCCCATGACCATGTCCCTACCTCTACCCTGTTACTGATGCCGCTCTCGCGACTGTCGTTAAGGATCGCGATAAGTGGCATATGGCTGAGATCGTGATGCACGCCAAAGAAGTCGAGCACTAAAAGGGCTCAACCGAACAGGCACGCAGCCAAAGGGCAGTAAGGAGGCCGTGAACGTCATCATGGGCAAGGATGACCGTCTCCTTGTCGTTGTTGAGCTTGGCTACAAGCTGCGGGGATCCCGACTTTCCGGCTGCTTCAACAGTTGAGGATGTGCAGGGGCATGTTCGATCTAGCGAACAAGCTCTTCTACCCCGACTACGACAAGATGCCATATGGCGAGTGGTGGGATCCGGCTAACCCTAGCCATGCCGTGGAGGTACCCGGAACGTTATCTCTTTGGTGACGAGAGCGCTTGTGAAGGGACCAGACCCCCTACTTCCTTCGAGAAGACTCAGCCGTCTGAAGCACAGGAGACACCGAAGACAGGATTCCGAGGATGGCTTACCGAAGCGGGAAACCCTGAGTTGCAACAAGCCTTGTCTAGAAAACAAGCCATGTTACAAAACGCATTTTCCCACTACGGTAACCGAAACCCGATGTTGGTCTTGTGTTGGTTCCTGACTTTTACCGTGGGTATTGCCTCGTGCTGCCCAAGTACCTCAACTGAGTTCCACTTTCCCTACCTACAGCGACGACTCCATCGCCAAGATGCAAAGGCATTGGACAAGAAGTCAGTAGAGCCTGAGGTGAGTTGAAGCTGCGCTGCTGAGAAGAAGTGTTTGACATGCGCTAACTATCCCGATACTCAAACAGGAAACATCACACCAGCAGTCGGAGTCGGCCAAGGAGCCCGAAGTCAGGTTGGCGATTGAGGAAGTGGAGGAGGAAGATGGTGCCATGCTGAACAAGTGTAAGGTCACCGTTGTGATGAAGAAACCTCATGCGTGATGTGGGCCGTACAAACTATCAAGGGACAGATAGAAGGCATAATACAAACGTTGAGAGAACACCGCAAGTGTCCACTACCTCTGTGTTACGCAAAATGAATTAAGAAATGGTACACGCAGAGAGATTCTGCCGAGATGCCTTGACATGATCAAGTTGACCGCACCTCTAAACATCCATGTCCATCAGTGAAAAAGCAAGAAGTGGCTATGTGACATGCGCTAACTAAGGTATCGCGAAACCGGAGAAGAGAACATTCCCCAGCGGTCAATGTCGCCCGTCAAGAAGCCCTAAATCAAATCGACGAAGGCGGGAGAGGAAGAGAAGAGAAAGGAGGAAGAGAGCACCGCGAGGCAGGACAAGCAGATCCAGCACAATTATCCCTCTTAAGCTCCGATGATGAAGCCCCGGGCATGGTATGGGCCGGGCGGGGCCGGGGTTACATGCCAGAAGCCCAGAGCACGACAAGGAGGCCTGCCGACATCGGCAGGTCTTCAATCAAGTTCTTCTGATGAAAGAGACCAGCGAGCAGGCGTTTGCACAACAAAGGCCAAAGCCCCAAAGTCGCCAAAGGCAAAGGAAAAGACAAATCTACCTCTACCTCAACCACCGCCGCCACCGCCAACAACAACGACAACAACAACGACGACAACGATGACGACGATGACGACGATGACAACATCCCCCTTCCCGAGCCCCAGCCCCAACCTCTCACCACAGCCGGCCGCATCCTCGACCCTCTTTCCGTTGATCCTGACGCCAGGCAGATTACCAACCTGAAGGATTGCATCGAGGGGTTGAAGGCTTGTTGGAGGAGCTTCAAGCGGAAGCGGACGTGGGAGTGCTGAGAGTGGGATTGGCTTATGAGGGGGGTTAGAGGTGGGATTGTTGACGGAGACCCCCGTTAGTGCCCTGGGAGAATGGGAGGGACGAGAGAAGCGTGATGAGTACCTGTAGCTAGACATAACATTGGAGTCAAACAACATCGGTAGGGCTGAGCTGACTCTGCTGTGGAAGAGCTCGTGTTCAAATTTTGAGCAATCCGCGGTGGTGTGTTTGCCGGTGACACTCTTCTAACATCAAGACACTTTCTCGTCCTCTTATCCCACCCAGTCGTCGCGGTTTTTGTGTCTTTGATGACATTCCATCTTGATAGGGCTGTCGTCTGGATGCTAAAAACAATCATCCCGTTTGTTCTACTGCCCGTTAGTCGTAACAGAAACGCCCAAAACAACGGAAGAGATAAAAGGGAGACTCTTGTCCCTACCTCTAGGTACGTAGGTACCTGGTATGTCTTTGTCATCGTCGTCGATGAACCGGACAGAGCCCAGGTTGGGGCTGGTGGTTGGGAGTGTGTTCACTCATAGTTGTTCTCGTGTCTTGAAAGAAAGTGAGATGATAAGGTATATGATCAGTGGAGGGTTCTGCGTGAAGCCGCGGAGGGATGAAATGAAGTTGAAGAGGAGGATTAAACGCAAAAGAGGACGCGAGAAAGCAAGAAAGTAAATAAGGAAAACCTAGTTGCCACAAGCGATAGTTGATCCTACCGCAGGCTACGAACAACCTGGATTGTACAAACCGAGAGGCGAGTGAAGTGGATGTCAGGAAGAGATGAGCAAGAGGATATCTGCTCTACAAGGACGACTAAGACGAAGAAAATGTTCACTCACGAAGCGCTTTGGCTGTTGCTGGTTGCTGGTAAACCTCAGGAAGTTGTTGCTGGGTTGCGGATTGTCACAGGTTCTGGTGACATGTGCTATATAAGCGTGCATTCCGTGTTTCTGTCTAGCGAACAGAACATAGAGCTTTCTTTTTGGTAGTTTAGCGGACTGGCAATGCACGCCCTCCCGTGACAAGGATGAACAAAGGTCAAAGAGGTATGTACCACATCTATCTTAAGGCAGGTAGAGGTAGTTAGCAGCTATATTCTCCGAGACATTGGACTTACCCGTAAGCAACAGCGATTGTGAAGATAGGGAAAGGTAAGAGAGAATGCCACCACCATAGAGGTAGACGATTGGGTTAGATTTCGGGAGTCGGGATATGCTCAGTTCAAGGTCCATACCTGCATGCCACTACAATGCATGTCTCTGGAAAGTATGTGTCATATCAGGTGGTTATAAGGCATGGAGAGGAAGGTGTGTAAGATGGAAAGCTCACCGAAGTTGTTTGCCATTTACGTACCAACCTGTGAACAACCACAGCGCTGATGTAGGCAGCATCCATGCCTTCTTTGAACACCAGCCTAGTTGACCGGTTTTGCATACCGTTCTAACCAGCTTTCCGGCCCATGAGTCCTTCGTTTTCTTGGATCATGTGCAGGAATCCCTCCTTTCAAGGCAGCGTAAACTGTCCAAACATCAGGGGCATTGACCGTTAGCTCTGGACACCAAGGTCCCAAGGACAGAGAAGACAGATGATGAAACGGGATGAAAAGAGGACTAAAGAAGGCACTTACAGTCTAAAGGTTCATTTACGCCAAAGAAAAATGACCAGGGCTAAACTGAGATATGATATTGGCACACGAACAACCAAAGGGTTAAGGGGGTGCACGCGGAGTAAGTGCCCTAACAAAAACGGTCCATTATCGGCACTCGACCCAGCAGCACGTTTGGCCCTTTGGTTGATCACCGGAGTGTCCATGAAGTCAACCAAAACGCGTGGAGAAAAGTTCTGGTATGCGACTTCACATATACTACCTCTACTCTTTATAGTGTACCTCTAGAAACGGAGATAGTGTTTGTTGGTGAGGTAATTTTGAACTTCCTTGGCCCTGAGGTGGAAGCGGCGTTAGCGACCAGCACGTAAGTGAGTTGGTCAACCCCGAACAGAAGAGCACTAACAAAAACACACCAATATCGGCAATCGACCCTACATGTGCTGCCGTTTTTATCACCATTGGGGGGGGGGGGTCCAAGATGCAACCCAAACTTGTGAAGAAAACTGGAAGGTTACAGATCTTGACTTTGTGTGAAAGAATTCTTTTGATATACGATGAGTGATAATGTTCGTGATCCTGCCCTGAACTGTTCTGTCCCGGCGGTGGAAGTGTTAATGACACGATCAAGCGGGTCAAGCAGGATATGGGGAAGGGGAGCACTAACAAATTAAGTCCCATTAGCAGTAACCGGCCCAACAAGTTGTGCACTGTTTATCTTCGTACAACTGTCCAACAAAACAACCCAAACTGATGGAAGCAAGCGCCACACATTGGCTTTATGCTTACCAGGTTTTCTTGGAATATATAACCTTTTAGCGCTACTGACGTGTTTTCAACCGTTTTGTCCCTGCCATGGAAGAGTTAGCGATCCGGATATTTTATGCTGTAGCACAACGGCCTGCTGACACTGGGAACATTCTAGACCGGCCCTGTCTGCGTCAAGCGGCGCCACCAGAACGAAGACTCCCATGGTGCAGACATCGCTGTCAAGAAAAACATCGAGCCTTTGGAAGAATTGTAGCTGATCATTTCACGACATTTGGTTTCGTGGTGGTGTTGTGTTTCGGTAGGACTCGATGTGTGGTGGGTGTTGGTCATTCCATTCAGTGACCAGCATGCACGGCCGTCATCAAGGCCAAAGGACGTTGGACGTGGACACTTGCTTTTGCCATTCGTTCGCACGAGACACCGTAGGAGTGAAATGAAGCGAAGGCTAACCATATTGACCCCATCTAATTAAAGTGGTTAGCAGGTAGCATCGTATGTCGTCGATGAGGCTCTGCTGGTCGTTGTTGGAGGGAAGGGGGGAAGCCTGGCGGAGCACGGCCTGGGCAAGAGGCACAGCGCAGCCATATGCAGCTTTGTGACTGGGTGGAGCCTCAACCCCTTTGGGGACTGTCACTCCCAACACTACTGCACAGGGGCAACAATGCATGCAAGATGAAACTCGGAATTAACCAGCAAGACTTACAGTATAGACGATAGATCCATCCTTAAACCCATTGTGAACAACAGGGCAGTTTCGAGCTTCATACCTCTAGTCTCGAGACTGATGTGACGGAAAGTGATCCGCACGGCTCTCAATGTTAGTGCATCCACCTAAATCAAAGTCTACAGCAGCCTCGCAGCGTGTGTGTAGGGCTTGGCGCAAAACTGCGTTAACATGCCCTTGAAAGCCGATTTGACCCACTTTTCCCGCCTTGCCCGCATGCCGCATCGACGTCTTACATAGACGATTTCAGTCCACACCAGTCACCCCCGTTCGTTCGTTCAATATCTCATGAACGGGAAGCATCCCGCCCAAACAGGTTGGGATGAAAAAGAGCAAGTAAGTACATCAAAGAGAAAGAAAGGGGGTTGATGGCTGGCTCCCAGGCCACAGGTCACAATAATAAAGAACAAATACCTTACCTTGGTACCTTACCTAATGGGCACCTATCTATGTCTGCGTTGAGACACCGACCGACCCGGGTCTCTCTCTCTCTGCCGTCGCTGCCGAGCTGTTCTGACTTCATTCAATTCCGGACTCCGCAGGTAGCCGGGCGGGCGGGCGTGCTTACCTCTACCTAACCATCGATCGTCTCGCTCAACCTCCCCCCACCCTCCTCTAGTACATAGTTCAGGAAAAGCTCCCGACCAATACCAAGACTGGAGACGTACATTTAGCTCTAACTACATTAATTCCATTCGTTCTCTTGCCAATTTCCTACCTAGGTACGACTAGTAGGGTCATAGACGGCGCGCATGCGTGTGATGGATAGGTAGCCTGATGGATGGATATACCTGCCTGCTGTGGCTTGTGAGTCGTAAAGCGACGAATTATGGCTTTTTGGGATTTGGGGTTTCCTTAGTAGAGGTACCTTACATTGAAGGCTACCTACATTCATACAAAATCCTGGGTTGGTTGCATCCTGATGAGACTGCCGGTTTGGTGTCGTCGGTATGAGACGGTATGTATCTACAAGCAAGTAAGCCATAATGATAGCACAAAAGCCAACTTTATATCTCCAGCCTTGGAGCTCCTCAATCCCCCCTGTTCCAAAGTCTGCACCCTTGTTTCTTCTCAATGCTTATTTTCTTTCCTATGAACTGTGTAGTTTACCTGTAATTGTACCTATACATCTTTTTCTAAGCATCCAGTCCATCCATGTTGGACGCCTTTCGCTTCTCCTTCCTGCTTCTGCCTTTCCGTTGAGTCCATAGATGGACATGGACACCAACCATCATCATTGCCTTTTGACCTGACCGTTGTTGCAAGTACGCACCTCATGCAAAGGAATGCTCAAAGTCCTTCCTCCCACCTTCTAGTTATACAGTAAGAAAATGTACAAAAGCAATTTCTTCAACTCAACGAACGCTGCCCGTTTGCATACCTCTCTCTGTCCTCTACCGAATAGACCGATTAAGAGGAGGAGGCATACTGTACCTAGTTATTCTTCAGGCATCATTTTGCGAGAGGAAACACGAGGAGACCGAGACCTAGATATCAATCTCCCCATCAGCGATAGCCAACCTCTGCTTGGTAGTCTTAGCCTTCTTGCTTCCACCCGTCTTCCGCTTCTTCGCCGCTCCTCCCACTGCTCCCTTTGCATCTGCACCTCCCTCTCCCGCAGCAGCAGCACCATTAGGCGGCGTAGCGGTCCCACTGCCCTTGATGTTATTCCCGCCATCATCAAAGTTACCCTCACCTGTTGTCATCGTTAGCCCCACTTCCATACCAATCTGTACCGGAAAAAGAAACGGAAAACTCACCCTCATGATACATCTCATCCAAACTAACCTCCTTCCCCTCCCCTCCTGCTCCGCCCCTCTTCCTCTTGTTTCCTCCCCTACTCTTCTTCTGCAACTTATCCAACTCCCCACTCTCCAACAGCTCGCGCTCTCGCTTCTCAATCAGCTCCGCCTGCTCGTCATCCGCCAGCCACATGGCAATATCGCGGTTCCTGTTCTCGGGCGCACGACGACCAGAGAAATCGACGCCTCCGCCAGCGGCCGAAGAGCCGCCCGTGATAACCACGCGCTGGACTTCCTCCTTCTGCATAGCGCGCTTGCGGATACGTTCCTCGATCGTGCCCCTGGTGATAAGACGGTAGACAGTAACCTGCTTGGTCTGACCCAGACGATGGGCGCGATCCATAGCTTGCGAATCGATGGTCGGGTTCCAGTCCGAGTCGTAGAAGATGACGGTGTCGGCAGAGGTAAGGTTGATGCCCAGACCACCGGCACGAGTAGAAAGCAGGAAGATGAAGATCTCGGGACGGGTCTGGAAGTCGGAGACGGTGTCGCGGCGGTCTTCGAGCTTGGTGGAACCGTCGAGACGGCAGTACTTGTAGTTGCGGTAGGTGAGGTACTCCTCCATGAGATCGATCATGCGGGTCATTTGGAAGTAGAGGAGGACGCGGTGGCCATTCTCCTTGAGCTCGCGCAGGAGCTGGTCCAACTTGGCGAGCTTGCCCGAGTCGGTTACGAAGCGGCGCATGGAGGGGACGGTGATGTTGGTGAAGCGTTGCTTTTCCTTGTCTGGTGCAGGGAGCAAGGCTGGAGGAGGGTAGCGTGATGGCGGCACCTTTTGTACGACGAGTGCCTTCTCCTCGGCTAGGGTAGGTCCAAAGAGGACCTTGCGCATGGGCGCATTGAACATGATGTTCTCGCGCTCAACGACTGAGCTGCGACTGTCGCAGACAACCTCGATAGGGGGAGCGGAGGTCCTTGGAGCAGCAGCCTGCTCGAGACGACCGAGGCCAGTCTCAGAGAATGCACTCCGCGAGACGTTCATCAAGCTGCCCAGAACGCCTTGCTCAGTGATATCGGCCAAAGGCTTCAGATCCTCGCGTTGCCTAATCTGGAAGAGGGCATGCGCCGGAGAAAAGTTCAAGTCCTCAGGCTCATCATAAGCGATCTTGATCTCCGCAAGACGGTTCTTCTTGGTGGACATTTCAACAGCCCGAGCAAAGAGGTCCTTGTGACTGGCGCGGTAGACCTCCTCGTAGCTCGTATCGGCAAAGCGCAGCCAAGAGAAGTTATCAGTACCAGCCAGGCTCTCACGAATATGCTCCGGAGTCCAGATGTTGAACTTCTCGTTCAGCCACTGGTTCCGCCACCCAGCGACCTGGTTGTCTTGACCAGCCTTGTACAGTCGTCCTCCGTCGCGCCAGAGCAGTCTAGGCAGCTCGTACTGAATCAAGCTGCGCGTAGAGTAACCGACAGTAACCTGATTACCCTCACGAATGAACGAGGCTGTCTCGGCAAAGTAGCCGAACGAGTACGGGGATGCGGTATCCGCACGCTCAAAGAGGTCAGGGTGATTGCACACCTTACGGAACTGCATGACGAGATTCATGAGACTAGCAGAATCGTCGTCGCCCAGTGTCGCCTTCTCGATGAGATCCATGATGCTGATCTGGTTGCGCAGATTGGCGTACATGGCACGCTGTCTGTAGGTGAGATCGCAGAAGACGTCCAACTCGATTTTGTCGCCGAGTTCCTTTTGGACATGCTTCTTGACACGACGCAGCATGAAGGGTTTGAGGATCATGTGCAAACGCTTCAGCTGGTCTTCGTTCAGCTTGGTATTACTCTGAGCATGAGACTCAATGTCCTTGGAGAACCATTCGCTGAACTCGTCGTGGGAATCGAACAGTGAAGGCATGATGAAATGCAGCAGGGCCCAAAGTTCCTGCATGTTGTTCTGGATAGGCGTACCCGTCAACAGGAGACGGTTACGGCAGTGGAAGCCCAACAGGCACTTCCAACGAGAACTCTGTGAGCTCTTGATAGCCTGGGCTTCATCAAGAATCATGTACTGCCACTTCATCTTCTGGAAGTACGCAACATCAGAAACAACAAGTTGGTACGAGGTAATCATGACATGGAAGGGGGCGTCCTTCTTGTAAGTCGTGTGCTTGCGATCCCAGAACTTTCGCAGCACCTTACGGTCGCCCGCAGTACCCCAGTAAGGGAGCACCTTGAACTGGGGAACGAACTTTGTGATTTCCTGCTGCCAGTTGTGCAGGGTAGACGCAGGCGCAACAACCAGGAAGGGACCCCAGATATCGTACTTCTCGGCAAGGTAGGCCATGACGGAAATGGACTGCACTGTCTTTCCTAGACCCATTTCGTCGGCCAGGATACCGTTGATGCCTTGTTCGTACAGGTTGACCAGCCAGTTGAGACCCTTGAGCTGGTACTCTTTGAGCTGACAGTTGAGAAGCTTGGGTTGTTCAATCTCGACGTCACCCATCATGGTCGGGTTCTGGAAGTTCATTTCGCCATCTTCATCGAGTTTGGACTCTTCCTTGTTGAACTCCCTAGCCTTCTTCTGGGCCTCGGCAATGGCATTCTGCGCGTTAGCCATAGCGGCAGCCCGTAGCGTCGATTCATCTTCAGCGTCAAAGTCCAGATTCTCAAAGTTGGTGACCTTGGCGCCAATGGGACCAGTGGGCACGTCGATATCCATCTCGTTCTCCGTAATCTTATCCTTCTCAGCTGCGATCTCATCGGGGTGATCTGTGCTGCGCTCAACCTCATTGGTCTTGATCTTCTTGCCAATGAAATGGGAGTACAGCTCGGTCTGCGAGATAAGGAAGTTGAGCTTCCTCTTCTGGCGAGCAGCTTCGCGGTCGGCCTCCTCCTTGCGAGCGTTCTCCAGCTCTTGCTTCTCAGCTGCCTTCCGGAGATCACGCTCTTCACGCTCGTTGCGCTTCCAGAAGCCCATCATGTCACGCATGACACGCTTGGCGCGAGCCTGCAGATCCTTGGTGCCCTTGTTGGTACGGAGTTGCCATCTCTTGGCCTCTTTCGACGCGAGGATGGCAGTCTTCTTGAGGTTGGATGATTTGGTAGAGTACGAGTCAATCGCCAGCCTGAACACCTTGTTGACGTCCTTTCTGGCGAGATCGCGCCAAATCTGGTCATAGATCTGGTTGAAGCCCTTGGACTGGAACTTGAGTTCCAACGGGTCCTTGGGTTCCTCCACAACCTTCTCCTTCACCACCTTCTCCTTGGGCTCCTTGGGCTCCTTCGGCTCTTGAGGCTCCTTGTTCTCCTTATCCTTGTCCGCATCAGCCTCCTTGGGCGCCTTAGTCTTGGTAAGCTTGATGCGGATCTTGTTGGTCTCTTCCTTGGGCGGCAACTCAAGACCAGCATCAAGAGCGGCTTGAGCAGCTTCGGCGGCATCCTTTTCAGCCTGCTTCTGCTCCTTGGACTTCTTCGGTCTCGTGCCGGCACGACCCTTGCCCTTCGTCTTGCCAGGCTCCATGTTCTCAGCCTGGAACGTAGCCATAGTACCGCCTTCCAGGTTCGGCTCGATGGAGCCAACGTTCCGCGCGGGTCCCTTGATACCCTTCTGCAAGATGAGTCGGGTCTGCTGCACCTTCTTGTTGGCCCGTTCAGCTTCGCGCATGTACTTTTGCCTTTCGGCTTCGTCCTGCGCTGCAGAGGCCCTGGCCAAGGCGGCGGCCTTTGCTTCCATGGTAGTAGCCATGGACTTCTCGCGCCGTCTCTTGCGCTGCATGTCCTTCTTGCGCTCCTTCTCGGCAAAGAGTTCGCGCTCCCGAACCTCCTGCAAGGCATCGTCGTAGTTCAAGTCGCCATATCGACGCTTTCCAAAGTTGGCATGCAACTTGAGCTTTTGGGCTTCGGTTTCTGTGTACTCGGCTCTCCTCTGTCGGCGCAGGCGAAGGTCGCGATTGTTCATCTCTTGCCTCTTAACCTCGCATCGCTCCCTCCACAAGCGCAACTCCTCCTCGAAGTCGTCCTCATCGGGAAGCTCTCGCGATTCGATCCTGTCCATCGCTTTCCTGATCTTGTCCTCATTCTCCGCCGAGAACGTCCTTTGTTGCTTGGGGGCACCGTTGGCCATTCTCTTGGCCGGAATGCGAATGTTGGGGAGCGGGCTTTCTTGCTTTGATGACCCTCGTCGCCCCTTGGGAGTTGACTCGGAGTGCCTGATGTCGGAGATGCGTGGCTGCTTGGGCTGGCGCGGTTTTCTCTCCTTCTTTTCCTTGACAAACTTCTCGGATGAGTCGGCTCGTTCGATCTTCATGGGGATGTCATCGTCGTCATCCATGATGGGTGAAGTCGGACGGGGTCTGGAAACGGGCTCGGAGCTCGAAAGGATGTTGGAGAAAGACATGACACCGGCGGCGCGGCCGGTATTCTGGAAGCAAGATTGCTGTTAGCGACCGTTACGTGGGAGAGGGGTAAAGAACAAAGGGAGGGAGGATGGACATTGCCAATTGGTACATGGGGGCGAAGGGCGAAAGAGCTTACGGTTGATGTAGCGGAAGACATCTTGAGTGGTGGCGACTCGTTCCTGCCTAGGGCTGGTAGTGCAGTGGAAGTTGTGCCGTTTGTGGGATTAGCTAAGATGGCGCTTCGTATCGTGGGAGACGCCATACTTGGGGGTCTGAGTGAAAGCCTGGGGCTGATGGATCCGGCGAGACTGCCAACACTTCCAGTACCAATACTGGCTGGTGCAGCTACCGATGCTGGATGTGAAAGAGCGGCAACAGGACTACGCGTTGCAATAGTAAAATTGGACGGAGCTGCAATCGATGGAGGCGATGTATGGTCGACCGGATAGTTTTCCTTTTTCCTGTTGTAATAATCGGCCGACGACTGGGAATAGTTATACGGATCGCGGATCTAATGATTGCAGAAGCGCAAAGGCTGGGTCAGTGGATGTGGAACAGTCAAAATGCCAGCAAAGCTTTGTCGTTGGTGTTGGTGTTGGTGTTGGTGTTTCGTGTGTCAAGAGGCAAGGGATGATGCAGCGGGAGAAGTGGTATTAATTGGTGGTGGTTGTTGTGGTGGCGGCGTGCACTTGATATTTTCGGACCATCACCCATCGGCCAAGGTAAGGGGTGGGTGGATGTGATAATGGTATTAAGGGGAAGGAGGACGAAGGGAAAAGGGAAAGGAATGGGAATGCGGGCGGTGAATAAAGGACGACGTGACGGGGTTGTGGTGTTGGGACAAGAAAGTTTGTCATGGCCACTCGACCGTTGCAGTGTGGTTTGGTGATTGTCTAGTGTGGTGGACTGGTGGTGCTGATTCGCTTACCTTGTTCGTGGCCGAGCCCGAAGCCGAAGTCTGGGACGTTTGCAAAGTCTGGGTCGCGTTTCGCCAGGAGCTGCCCGTGGAAAGGTGGGAGGAGGATCCCGTGTCAGAGTAGCCCGAAACCCCGCGCTGTGATTCCCTTGTTGTATGGTCGCGGTCGCGATCTCGATCTTTTCGTGGGCTCAGGCCGCCAATGCTGTTGCTGGCCTCGGCGGTTGGGTCGTAAAAGCTACCGCCTGTCGATGATTTTTCGCGTAATGACGGATCCCGATCGCGGAACGATTCTGCCGGCGAATAGTAGGCCGACGGCGCGTGCAGTTGCGATGCTCGGGCTGGCGGTCGCGAGCTCGACGAGACCGTGATGGAGTTTAGAGGTAGCGAACTCGATGCTGGGGCCGGAGCTGATAAGCCGGCGATTGTGGTAATGGCAGGTGGAGCTTGCAACGAGGACGGCGGCGGCGGCGGCGGCGGCAGCGAGGGTGCGGATGCTGCGACAAAGGGATTTGGATGGTGGTGTTGTTGTTGGCTTGTTGTTGGAGGGTTGAGAATTGAGCGCGGACCCGTGGATGGTGGTTGACTGCTCAGACTGCCGGCGGCACCTAGCGCGTTGTTGGCAGCGTGTGCTGGAGTGGCCAGTGGATGACGGTATTCCGATGGTTGCTGCTGCGTTGGCGATCGCAAATTGAACGAGGACGAGCCGTGCGTCGCGCGCATGGAATTCGTCGAGGGCGGCGGCGGCACTGGTCCCCCAATTCCATGGAGCGATGATGACGCTGCTTGTGGTGCCGTGTTGCTGCTCACTGGGTTGAGAATGTCGCGCAGACCTCGGCGTGGTGGTGGTGCTGGGCCGGCGCCGTTTCCTCCATCCCCTCCTCCCCCTTCTGTTCCATCCTCGTCAAAATGAGGAGGTCGCTGCAGCACCGTCGAGAAGTGGTCCATGCTGGCTGATTACCGTGTACCGCAAATTCCAGTCCAAACGTATAATACCAACAACAACAAGGACTTGTTCTTCTTTCTGTCTCTCTGTCTCTTGTATTATCTCTACGTGTTATCGGTATCCCATCGGACGAGACGATTGCCGGCGTGTTCCTGTTTCGACTGCCTTGCTTGTTATGCTCTTCAATGACTGACCGGTCGGGTGGTGGTGGTGGTTTGGCTGCTATAAGCGATCGATTGTCGCGACTTGCGGATCGGATAGAATGGCGGCGACCTCGGCTGGGTTCGAGATGACAAGCTGGAGGGGCAGAAGCTATTCGAAGCTTGTGGGAAACAAGCTGTCGCGATGCGGTTGTCGCTAGGCAGTAACTGTAGTCGTCACGGGAAAGACTGAAGGCGATGGTCCAAAAGTCGCAATGACAACGAAGACACTACTAGATGTTGACGGTCTTGATGGGCAGCAAGTAACGTCTGTGGTGGTGGTGGTGGTGGTTGTGTTGGTATTGATGTGGGATCGTCGGATGACTGGGGGGATCTGGATCGAAGCCAGATTGTAAGGTGGTTGAGATGACACAGCACGGAAGGGGAGGAATGGCCGATGGAGACTCGGACAACGGTGATGGTGTTGGAAGGTGTGGTGATAGCACGGAATAGCAAGAGGTACTTCGTGATATGGTGGATGACAATGCGAATATGGTCGAAACCCCATCAGTTGTTGACGACGATGGTTGCCCGGCCGGTCCGTTCTATTTCGGCTGTTGGCCACATCTACTTGTTTTTTGGGTCTGTCTGCGTTGTGCGCGCGTGTGAAAATGCAGACTCTTCCTCACACTCTCGCTCCTCCCAGTCACCACAAGTCTCCTTCCAGACTTCCAGTTTCCCTTCTCTCTCACCTCCGTCTCCCGTCGCAAAGGGTGAGCGATCCATCACTGGAGAGAGGCCCAGTGGGTCTCAGTCCACCACATTGGATGCATCCGCCCCGTTGCAGCAGATCGGGTTTCAGACCTCTTAATTGGTCAGATACGACGCACCTGCCCTGTGCCCTTGCAACTTCTGCGCTCCCGCAAAAAGACGTCAGCCCTCCGCGCTAGTCTAGACCCACCGACTTGGGCCCTGTCAGGCCCGCGTCTGTTCTTAGCCTGTCCGCCTGTTCTCTGCCGCCGAGGCTTGAATCGAACCATCACGATATCGTGAACGGCCTTGACAATTCCAACGACGGGAGTTCCTTTATGTTGAACTCTGAGATTTTAATGATTTGCATCTCGGACATCACCAAAGCCCCAGTCCGGTCAGCGTACGGTCAGGCCAACAACGCCAAGCCAAGGCACGACGGGATTTCTCATCTGAACCCTCCATTGTGTGAAATTTGCCAAAGTGCCATGAAGAACAACGACCGGCGCCCAACCAACATGCCAAACATTTACGTTTCAATTGGCAGCCATCAATTGCACACAGCTGACAATCCCAAATCACCCCAACACCTTCGTGTGCATCGCTACAACCATCGCCATTAGAACATCGTGCATCCAGTAAATCAAATTCATCATCCTTCTTCGAAATCCCCAGCCTTGGCGCGATCGAAGCGGCACGGCTGGGGCAGGCGGGCGGCGGTTGGCTGGGCGGGTGGTACGTACCGTCCCTGTCACGGCGACGGCCGGTGAGCTGGAGAACGAACTTCATGGGAATTTGCAACTGCAGAGAACGGATATCCATTTCAGAACTGGGGGACTTGCAAATTTTGAACATCTGCAATAAACATATCCTCCTTCGTTCCTCTCATAAGTTCAATTTTGTGGTTCATAGCAATCTTCAAAACCTTGATGCCAGATTGCCAGCGGCTGAAGACGGGGCATGTCGTGCAGACCGCCTACCCTGTTGTTGTTTGGCTGGCTCGCATCAGAAAATCAGAAAATCAGAATGGCTGCCTTCTTTCCGCTGGTGTCAACTTAGTTGCATGGTACGTGCGCAGCGGTACGTACCTAATCTGTACGTCAATGTGACCAATGAGGAGGCGAGGATCAATTGCCTGCCGGAGTTGCCGGCCGCCGCAAACCCAGCACGTAAAGACTGTAAGCGGCGAATTAGCCTCCACCTGACTGGCTCGACTTTGCCCTGGGTGAAGCTGGAAACTTTCGAGCGGACGGAAAGAAACTACACCATCATGCGTGCCGGTCGTGAATCTGAACATTGAGTTGTCAAAAGCGTCCCCAAGACCACCACCGAACAAGTCAGTGATCAGTGAGTGACACAGCGACAACCTTAAAGTTGTGCAAGTCAACAAGGCACCAACGCACGCGCAACGAAGTAAGGCACGTAAGGTAGGTAGGTTCTAGATGTACATTTGCAGGGCAACCGGCTTAAGCAAGATGAGACCAACACGAGACCAAGACAGACAGCATGAAGCAAGTCGACAAGATAGCAAAAAGCCACCCACCCGATGAAGGAAACGGGTAGATGTTACTAGCATCAGTGGAAGGAGTGGTAAAAAGTAAAACAGCCCTCAAAGAACTCTCCACCAGACAGACAAAAACAGAAAATTAAAAGGCGAAGATACTATCGCATGTTTTCGTTCCAACGTCCGTGTCTGCCAATATGTTTTGTACCTAACCAAAGGACTTCGTAAGTTAACTGAAATCTCTCCGCATTACCGGAATATCCCAAAGGCTCACCACCGCGTAGGGCTGATAAACCGGCTAACACAACTTAATCCATTCACCCACCTGACTAGAATCTCTTAGCACACCTACCTACCTAACTATCACAACTCGCAAGGACGAAACAAACAATCAACAGTAAGGTACCTACCACATCATGAACTCATCTTTCTCAGCGTTTCGTTTCAAAATGGTGATGATCTACGCCTTCTCCGAGTCCGAGCCAACATAACTAAGGTGATGGATGGACTACTACGATATCATTGTTTGATTTCTTTACGATCCGATTTTTACATCCGAAAAAAAAAAAAAAAAGGCAAGTAAGTAGTCAGTCATACCTGTCTGTTCACAGAGACATATTTATAAACAAAGCGATCTCTGGAGTCAGTCCTCTAGAAGTCCTGAGTTGCTCCAACAGAAGCCAACCTGCCAACCTGCCAACATAACGTGTCCACCATCCAATCCGGCATATGATTACAGCGTACCGATATCAAAAATGACATGTATAAGTCGGTCGGCTGGAAGGAAGCGGTTTATGAAGCGAAATGGTCTCTTTTGCTACAAATGGTATCTTATTTATGGTGTCGGTAAAGCTTTCAGTCTTAGCTAGATACCTAGGTACCTAGATAGAAAGCCGCAAGCAAGTGTAAGTGCTAGTACTGGCGGAGAACATAAGAGGTAAGGTATGCTACAGCATTTTCCAACTGGATTGAGTGCTCCGTCATCATGTGCAAGATATGCCCAACATGGGCATAAATGGTCGTCAACTTCAAAGTTCTTGGGTTTTTGTTTCATGTGACCGGTTCAGATTCAGGTTCAGCGGGGGGTCCGGCACAGGAGAGATGGTAGGTAGGTAGTTTTGGCTCAGGCTGGCTTGGGTTAACAGCAAGGCTTTGGATTCCCGCCGACACAAGCCGGAGCCGGAGCCGGAGCTGGGTCCGGGACATGGACGGGAATTGTGGGTCTCTTCCGGATGGGAGTAGGTACCTCTATGTTCATTGAGATCTCGAATTCTCGCCAACACAAAGATGTATCTTGCAGGTGTCTGGCTAGATTATCGAGGTGGTTCTTCTTTGGACTGCGCTACGAGGTAAGATGTCCGTGTAATTGAAGTGTGTGGCAAAGGCAAGGAAAGGTTGCGTCTCGAAGCGTTCGAGGTCTGCCCAGGGTCCAGCTCTGCATCCCGGCCAACCGTTGAACCACGGGAATAACCCTAACCCTACCAATGGCCAAACGTGTACCCAGGGGTTGATGAGGTAAGCGTTGCAAGCAATGGCCATTTCGGCCAATGCAGCGGTGGGGGATGGAGTGTGACGTCAACCGAGAACGAGCCCCTACAACTGCGTCTGCCCAACACGTGTAGCGATTCGACAAGTGCAGGTCGTCGATGAGAAAGTGTTTGATTGATTGTATGCATGAACAAGATGAATGTGGCATTGGGTGGAATAAAGGAGACGGTGAGTAATGCGGCAAAGTGAATCGTTCTTGTCATTGTTCTTTTCGAGGGTCCAACCAAGCGAACAAAAAACAGATTCCAAAAGTTCAGTTGTCGAATGCAGTTGGTCCGTCGTCGCTGACCAACCGATAAGCAGATGATAAGCCAGCCGTTTCTGCCTTGTGGCCTGACCGCCAATTGCCAAGGCTGCTATCAGCTGGCTACCTTACCTCTATCGGTGGTATCAGCAAATCGTTATCAGAGAATTTGTGAAAATTCAAAGCCCCACCATTTGCCCGCCTGGCAAAGGAGGGAGGCTCGAGTCCTGTCGCCCGCCCGCTTTGAAGTTTTGGCAGTGACAGTGCGATCGCCCCCCACCTTTCTGCCCTGGCAGGCCTGGTTGGTTACAGCAAAATCGCAAGCCAAGAGCGCTGTACTGGACCCCATTCTTTGCCTTCGACCCAACGTTTGACTTCGACTCCCCCCTCCCGTCTCAGGTCTTGCACTCTTCTTCTTTTCCACTTCTCCTTGTGCTCGACGGTCGGTTTTTTGTCTGTCCAGAGTGTGTGTTTTCAATCGGATCGATTCTTTCTTCAATCCGCCCACCACTCCCTCCCCATCACTATTTGTTTGGTGATTCTGTTTAGAGAGAACTAGATTCTTTCGACACCCTCTTTTTTTTTCCAGGTATCCCTTTGTGTTTGTGCATCGTCACCAACACCTCTACCACACCTCCAACCAACCACCCACAGAATCATCACTCAAGATGCCGCCCTCCGCCTCCAAGCAGAAGCGCCTCGCGGAGAAGGCCGCCAAGGCCAACAAGGGCAAGCCCGTCAAGGAAGTCGAGCTCGATGCTTTCGGCAAGCCCGTCGTCGAGGATGAGCCTGCTACCAAGACGGAGCAGATGGACGAGGTCAAGCGCCTTGCCCAGCAGATGGACAAGCACGGTCTCTCGGATCGTGTCACCACCGGTGTCCTGGCCTCCACCAAGGCCTCCAAGGACGTCAAGATCACCTCCGTCTCCCTCGTCTTCCACGGCCGCGTCCTGATCAAGGATGCCACCCTCGAGCTTACCCTCGGCCGCAGGTACGGTCTTCTGGGTGAAAACGGGTGCGGCAAGTCCACCCTCCTCAAGGCCATCGCCGCCCGCGAGTACCCCATTCCCGACCACGTCGACATCTACCTTCTCAACGAAGGTGCTCCTCCCAGCGAGCTCGGCGCCCTTGACTGGGTCGTCACCGAGGCCAAGAACGAGCTGGCCCGCCTCGAGAACAAAGCCGAGAAGATTCTTGAGGACGAAGGCCCCGACTCGCCCCTCCTCGAGGACCTCTACGATGTATGTATCCCCCCCCCCCCCCCCCCCCCCCCCCCCCCCCCCCCCCCCCCCCCCCCCCCCCCCCCCCCTAACTCTGCCATCACAGCACATTGACAAGATGGATCCTTCCACCTTCGAGACCCGCGCTTCCCTCATTTTGACCGGTCTCGGTTTCAACAAGCAGACCATCCACAAGAAGACCAAGGACATGTCCGGTGGTTGGCGTATGCGTGTCGCCCTCGCCAAGGCCCTCTTCGTCAAGCCCACTCTCCTCCTTCTCGACGACCCTACCGCCCATTTGGATCTCGAGGCCTGCGTGTGGCTGGAAGAATACCTCAAGAAGTGGGACCGTACCCTCGTCTTGGTTTCTCACTCCGAGGATTTCCTCAACGGTGTCTGCACAAGCATGATCGACATGCGCCTCCAGACCCTCATCTACTATGGTGGTAACTACGACACTTACCACAAGACCCGCGCCGAGCAGGAGACCAACCAGATGAAGGCCTACCAGAAGCAGCAGGACGAAATTGCCCACATCAAGAAGTTCATTGCTAGCGCTGGTACCTACGCCAACTTGGTCCGTCAGGCCAAGTCTCGCCAGAAGATTCTCGACAAGATGGAAGCCGACGGCTTCATCCAGCCTGTCAAGGAAGACAGAGTCTTCTCCTTCCGCTTCGCCGATGTCGAGAAGCTCCCTCCTCCCGTCCTGTCCTTCGACAACGTCACCTTCTCGTACTCTGGCGACCCCAAGGACGACCTGTACCGCCACATCGATCTCGGTTTCGACATGGACTCCCGTACCGCTCTCGTCGGCCCCAACGGTGTTGGCAAGTCCACCCTGCTCCGTCTCATGACCGGCAAGCTTTCGCCCACCGACGGTGTCGTCCAGCGCCACACCCACTTGAAGCTCGGTCTCTACTCTCAGCACTCTGCTGAGCAGCTCGACCTGACCAAGTCGGCTCTCGACTTCGTCCGTGACAAGTACCCCGACAAGTCCCAGGACTACCAGTACTGGCGCCAGCAGCTTGGCAAGTACGGTCTCTCTGGCGAGTCCCAGACCTCGCTCATCGGTACCCTTTCCGACGGCCAGAAGTCCCGTATCGTCTTCGCCCTCCTCGCCATCGAGTCCCCCAACATGCTCTTGCTCGACGAGCCTACCAACGGTCTCGATATTCCCACCATTGACTCGCTTGCCGATGCCATCAACGCTTTCACCGGCGGTGTTATTGTCGTTTCTCACGATTTCAGGTTAGTTTTCTTCCCACTTCGCCACCCGCATGACTCGGTTGCTAACATAATGAAATACAGACTTTTGGACAAGATTGCCAAGCAGATTCTCGTGTGCGAGAACAAGACCATCAAGCAGTGGGATGGCACCATCGCCGATTACAAGAACTACCTGCGCAAGAAGATGATCAGCTCCGGTGCTGTCTAGAGATTGGTCGCTGATTAATGACTCTGGAAAAGCGCGGGATGATGTCAGGGTGTTTGTTCATGTAATTTCGGCGTTCTTCTTTAGTTTACTGGGGCGCCTGTTTTCCTTCTTTCTATCTACTATTAGACTGGAAACTTGATGATCATGGGGACAAAAAGGTGGTTGCAGGTTGATTGGGTTATGACTATGACTATCTGTTCATATGGGCATGAACACAAAAGCGAAGAGATTTGAACATGAACGTCAGCGTTAAAGAACTGTGATCGAAGTGGTTTTTTATTGGTTGTTGGTTGGAGAATGATGAGGATGATGATATCCAAAAAGCGATGTGTTGAATGATTGTTACTGGATTATGGATCATGGATGAGGTACCTGCCGTACATAGACTATAGCTTCAGCAGGTAGTAGGTATTTTAGGGTACGGAATTTGATAGATTTGTTATTGTTTCTAAACTTGTTCTGTTGGAACCTGCTCTCGGGAATGTCTGATGCCGCCCAACTTCTAGAAGCCCCTTCTCAGAGGCGTATAACTTGTTCGGGTCCCATGGGTTGATGGATGACTGACTGCATGCTGGTCGTACACTCCTACTGCTTAAATATCACGACCGTTTATGATCAGACGAAGGCAGGACAGGGCATCTTACACATGATGAACAACGAAAACACCCTGGAAGTGATATAGCATACGACTACGCCCCAGAAGACCCCTCGTGACTTGCTCCCCTTCCAACAGACCTATAACCTGGTAGCCAATCTTTGCTGCTTATTCATTCTTGTTTCAAGTTCTTTGTGGTGGGGTGGTGTTTGTTGTAGCTGACTGAGATTCCATTCCCTAGAGGTAGAATAGAATCTGTTTGGATGACGCTCTCCTCTCCTTCGTGTTAGCGTCGTCCACTTCTGAGGTCCCAACACCTCACTTACCTCCTTGTACCGCAGCCCTTCTTCACTCAATATTCTCCATGATCGATTGTACTAAAAGAACAAGGCTCGCACTACTGCAAACCATGTCATGCTAGCATAGCATTTTCCCAGGGCATCTATCCATGTTCATGGCGGTTGGTTTAAGTTCCTGGACGGGAATGTTCATCACGGTCGCCCTCCCTACCTGTACCGCGGCTCGAGGAGCCGGAGCCGGAGCCGGAGCCGGAGCCCAGTGTGGCTCGTGTGGTTGGCTTAACATGGACTTGCTTGCACTTGCACAGTTGCACTTGCACTTGAGCACGCTGCTCTTTGTCTTTCCTACCTACTACCTAGCAAATTTTCGAACTACTTATAAATCACTTCAATGTGCCGGCCCATTCTAGCATTCCTCATGTTTCACAAATCTAACAGGACCCTTTCCTACAATTCCCCTCGCGAGGCCTGTTTATGGTTGTTCATTCAGGTGCTGGGCATGCAATCTCTCCCGACTCCGCAGCACTGCTGTCTGTCGATTCCGGAACCCTTCCGCTGATGCCACCCAATACGTCTAAGGTATCCGGCCTTCGTCCCGGCCACTTTACTGTCTTCACGTTTGTACAACAACACTTTATGAACTACACACACCAAATCCAAGCATTCAGCAATGACATTATTGACATAATTTTTGAACGGGGGATAGGAATCATTATCTTCATAATGCTATATACCAACAACGCTGCTATGTCCTATAAACAATTCCGCTATGATTCTATCAAACAACACTCTGAAAACAAACGACTAAATTTGACCCTCCCTCCGCCTTCTTTTCCTTCCATCTTTCTTTCAATATCTTCCCAACCGTACACTACTCACTACCTTGACCACCCACCACATCACACAAAACCACACACACTCTCATCAAACAAACGACCGACACAGAAGATACAGCACGAAAAAGCTACGGATCCCTCGGTCCGATTGTAAGCCTTTTGACCAATCCCCTGAAAGTCTCGCTGTGGGAAGAATTCCAGTGCGATTCTTTGGTGGCCTTCATGGGATCCAAGTCTTCCACAACTTTCTTCGTCGTCGCAGTGAACAAGTTTCTACGGGGCCACGTTTTGGCGCGGTTTGCAGGCTCCTTCAACTCTTTGCTTGAAGAATCCATAAAGTATAGGTCTGACTTCCTTGTCGGTAATGTGTGGTGTGTTGCGGGTACATGTAGCTCTTTGGACGCAAGCATCTTCTTCTTCTCCTCCTCAACGGCCAGCTGCAGCTGCAGCTGAAGCTGCATGTGCTTTTCAGCAGCATCTCGCTTTGCGGCATCCTCAAACAACCTATTGAAATCGCTAGGATCCAGATCGTAGTAGTCTGAATCCCCCTTTTTCCTTGCGGGAAATAAGTTCCCGCCCTTGAAGGCACTCTCGAACAAGCCACCATGTGCATTGAACGCTGCTGACTCCGAAGAAGAAGAAGAGCCATCATTGCTGGGAGCACGTGCAGGCGTCGAGGGGATCGTGCCGCCGGCCTGAACAGTTTGAGCTGGAGGAACAAGTGCGGCGGCGGTACTGTGTCGGGGCTTCAAGGGCACCGGCTTCGTGATGAACCAGCGATCGAAGTACTTCTTGTTGTTGTCGTTGTTGTCATCTTTGCCGGGTCTCATAGAGAAGGTGTTGTCCATGGTGAAGGCAGTAGAGCTGTTCCCCCTCAACCTCTTTAGATACCAGTGCAACTCATCGTCATCGTCACCCTTGTCGTCATTCTGGTCGTCATCGTCGTCTTCGTTGACCTCGTCGTCCTTGTCGTCCTCGTCATCCTCATCGATAAACCCGAGATCCAAAATCTGGCTGTCGGCCAAGCGGCTAGGCACTGCCAGGGAGGCACTCGAGCGACGGGGTCTGCTGGAGTTGCTGGAGGTGGGTGGTGGAGGAGTGGTGGGCTGGACTTGGATTGTTGTCTTGGTAGAGGTAGCCTTCTTCTTGGTTGATAATACGGGTGATGTTGAAGCTTGGCTCTGATGGATAGACTTGTTAGCAGACTCCTTGCCTACCTGTAACTGAAGCCTCGACTTGAAGAGGGTGGAGGCGGCACCGCCATCATTGAGCTTCTTGCTAGAGTTAACAGGGCCAGGCGACGATGCCTGATTGCGTTTGGACGGCATAACGAGAGAGTGTCGACTTCAACTACCTCTAGATTAATCAGTCAATCAATCAATATACTCGATGAACAACCGTAACAATCAATCGAAGGATAAAGAGGGGAGACAAGACCAGTTATGTGCTTGGTGGCAGTGTGCACACATCACCATATATATATACTGTCTCCATTCACCACGTGTTATCAACTCGGGCTGTCATCAAGTTTTATCATCAACAACCAAGTTTGAAGCACAGCGGGCATTATCTTGGATATTGAAGCTGCAACACCATGTGAAGTAAACAGAAGTAATAAAAATCTTGTTTGGTTGTGCGTGCTGCATTATTGTTAAAACAAGCGGATTTTGCAGTACCGTATAAACTCGGGCCGTTCGTTTTTAGGTTCCAGGGAAATCAGGCATAGTCTGTAAGCATACTGCAACATTCATGCCCGCCAGCCAGAAATTGTATGCAAGACGGTGATTTCGAATATCTCTACCCTCTAGCGCCCTTGAAAGAACAAGGGAAAAGACAGGGCACTAGAAGAATCGAAGTTACAGTACTCCGGGGTGGCAATATGTCTCTCCCACTCTTTTTTTGCGAGCATAAAATTCACATATTCAGGCATACGCATATCTGATTATGCCAGGTTTCCCTGGAAGTTGAAAACGAGTCTTTGCGGTAAAGTGGTGCAGAAGGATATACGACGGATTTTACGATGAGCCCGGTGCGTGTAGGTTTAGCCTGGCTCGTCCAGGACAAAAAAGCTGAGACCTTGTACAAAATGGCTGGGTACGGATCGGAAAGGCATTAACAAGATTCAATATGGCATATTAAAATTTCAAAATAGCATATGCAAGGTAAGATCACGCTTTGGTTGTAGAACGAAACATATCAATCAGATATATAAACGCCTAGGAAAGTTGACCAGAGGTCTCAAGTTAACAACCAAACCAGTATTGTACACTACTGTATGCCCAATCTTAACGGGTAATCGGCAAAAAAAAGGTCTCAACTTTTCTGTCCCGGGCGAACTAGGATTTAGGAATCCGTAAAGTAATCATGATCCTCGTAATTCCTATATATCAACGCTGCTATGTCAAATAAGCAATTCCGCTATAAGCTACGTAACAAACAAAGTCTGAACAAACGAATGGATCTTGGCCTATGAATCCTCCTCCAGCGCGTTCCAACAATCAGGTTCATCCAAGCCACCACCTCTGAGGCTTGCAATGTTCTCGGAATTGGCGGGATTGCCAGCACCAGCGTCGCCGACGACATCCTCATCGGCAGCAGCAGCACCAGCAGCAGCAATCTTCCTCGCAGCAGCCAAATCCCTTTTTCTCGCAGCAACCATCAGCTCAGGAGAGACAGTGAAGCCCGGCTCCATCTGTGAAGCAGCGAGGACCTCACCAACGGTTAACCTCAAATCAAGGTCACCCTTCTGCCATTTTTGCAAGCCCCTGTCAAACCTCAAGGCTTCCCCAATACCATCTGCATGCGCAAGAAGCGACCTCAGCCTGTCAATCAAGCACAATACATCCTGATCTTCCACAACAGGCCTCTCACTCTGAGTCCGAGAAGGCCCAGCAACGGCACTTGACCCTTCACCTGCTTCTTCCTTTGGTGGAGAACTGCAGGCTATCCTGTACTCTTCTGTTCCAAGCACGGCCGCAAGGGCCTCCTCGCCTACAGCACGATGTTGCTCTGGTATGGTGTTTTCCGGAGCTTCGGAAGTGGCGTCATCCTTCATCTTGCCGTTATCCTGTGATTGGGAAGCGGAAGCAGAAGCTGGAGTCACCCAACGCAAAAAGTCACGCCTGATCAGCGCTCTCAAGACCTTCAACTCAACCCTCTGTCTCTCAGTCTCCACCATGGTCTCGTCCTTGGCACTGGTGTCAGCGACTAAGCCCTTCCTACTCTCATTCTCAGAGCTGGACCCTGCGAGTTGAGCCTTGAGTACTCGCACCCTCATGGCTTTTATCCGGTCTTTGGCTTGTTCCCCATGGCTTCGTGGTCCTTTTTTGCGCGCAACTTTATTCTTGTTTGTCATCCAAACGAACCGGTGTCCATCGGTTTGAAGATCATCTGATTTACCGCACCATACGACCAAGCCTTCATCTTTTAGCGGGCCTGTTTTTTGATGGTCAAGAAGTTGCAGAACCCGATCCGTTGTAAGAAGTTCTCCATCTTCTGGAGTTGATGTGATCGTATCTGAAACCGCCTCATTGTCCGTTCTGGGTATGGCCGCATACTCTGGAAATGTGATGTTGCGCCAAGCAAGGTGTTCCGCTTCAAGCTCACCAAAGAATTGTAGGATAAAGTCTTTTATGCTGAAGGCTGGCCCATTGTGCTTTGGTATATTAACACCTCCAACTTTGGCAACCTTCGTGGGACGATGCGTGTCCTGTTGTTTTGGCATCTCATCTCCATATATCAGATGTTCCAAGT
The DNA here is from genome assembly GCA_009805225.1 of Neurospora sp. LNF1-1. Lineage (NCBI taxonomy): Eukaryota > Fungi > Ascomycota > Sordariomycetes > Sordariales > Sordariaceae > Neurospora > Neurospora sp. LNF1-1. Next base: position 32,547 of record RAOM01000041.1, read on the forward strand.
CGGCGACCAGTGACCTCAGTTTCTTGAACTCACTGTATGTGTTAACATTCTCAATATTGGTAAACATAGGAGGACTGGAACCATCAGTATCGAATATATCGTGAAGCCTGTGAAATTCCTTTTTGTATACTGCGGCGAGATACTTGAGATAATCCAGTTCTTGCATAACTCCGTCTTGCTTTGTATGACTCGCGATATAACGAAGCGGGAACGAAAGCGAGTGTGGGATGGGGCCTTGGACACCATAAAGGCCATTGATCAAGTCCTCCGCGCAAGCGAGCGCCACTACAGCCAATGGGGAAAGGCGTCGCGATCTGTAGCGCTGTAAAAGCGGTATGGTCCACCATACATGCGGGTTGGCCTCTACACTCGCTGCCTTCACGATATGGCTTAGAGGTAGCTTGTTGGATGTGCCCCGAGGCACTATGTTATGAATCCATTCAAAATTTTCAACCCATTTCTTGTCAATTTTCATCAGGCGCGAGGCCTATTCGTTTCTGATGTATGCCATTCTCTTCATTTCGTTGCTGTGAAGTGCCGCCAGTTTATCAGTGGGTTTGTTGCCGACACGGGGAATTATCAAGCCGGTTAGAATGAGGCTTTCCAGGAGCATTCTGGACAATTCATCGGCTGTGACACGTTCCAGGACCATTCTGGACACTTTATCCAGGTCGTTTAGATATCTGTGCAATTCCCCGATAGTTTCAGGTATCGGCAACCGTTGGAGTGGTGGTGGCGGGGGAGGAGAGCCCACGAGGGTTGTCGAAGGAAGAGACTCCGTGGAGTCCTTGGGAGGCGGCAGATGAGTGGTCTCCTCCGTTTCCTCAGAAACATCTGGGGCCGAGATCGGCAGAGAGATGGGCGCGGCGGTCTCTGAAATATCGGGCGCGGTCTCTGAAATGTTGCTTTCGTTGTTAAGGGATGGTTGGTGCAAATCTTCAATATCGTCAACCTCTTTTTGTATTATTTCTATTTCGGCCTCTTTTATATCTTTGACTTCTTTTTCACCAGAGGCCGCATCTTCATGCACCACGGGAGGCAGCGTGCCACCTCCACGGAGCCCAAGGAGAGGCTCCTACAACTCCTTGTCGATGTTGACCTTCTCCCCCTGTGTGCCATTCTGCCCGTCCTCCTGCTTGACATCGACGATGCGGAGAATCTTTTCAGCCTTAGGAAGAGGCTGCTCACGCTCCTCTTGCTCCTGGGAAGGTCGGGCGCCTTGTGAAAGGGTCGAGGTCAATGCGTTGAGCAGCTGGACGGCGCGCTGGAACACAATGAAGCTGATGAACAAGAAGACGCCGATAGAGCCTGAGACTAGGAGGGCGCAGCCGAAGAAGAGGAGGCCAATGCCCGTCCAGAAGAGCGAAAAGACTAGGGCGCCGCCGAGGCCAACGAGGACGGTGGAGGCGACATATCCGAGGAACAGCAGAAGGGGGATGGAAGCGAGAGCAAATTGGATGGCAAGGAACACCTAGACGATGGGAAATTGTTAGCTGGATGCCATCTGACCACCAAGGGACCTGGGGTGTTAGGCCGGGAAGGGGGAGGCAGAAACGCACAGTCAAAAGGGGACGTTCGTTGTGGAAGCGTCTGACGTTGTCGTGGCTTCTCTTGCGGTATTCGGGCGAGGTGACATATTGGCAGGTGGTGTTGACGACAGCGGCAGTTTGACGGGTCACAAAGTTGCGAGCGCGGATCAAGTTAGAGAAGACGGTGCCCAGAAGGGACTCGTCTTGGGCCGGCTGGATCTTGGCCATGTCTGCGGCTTGAGGAGAGTCGAGGAGTTGATGGCGATGCTGTCTAACAGGTGGACGGATGCCGTCTGTGTCTGGGCCTGGCTGGTGTTGTGCCTGTGGCTGGCTAGGTGTGTGGTTGTAAATGAATGGAAACGGTGTTTCGAAATATGTGATGGGAATGGATGGTTGATGCGGTGGTAGCAGTTGAAGAATGTAGAGCGAAGGCTGGAAGTGGAAGAAGAGTCCAAGAGATGGAGATGATTGTGGTTCGATCGGAGTGAAACCAAGGAAGAAACACGGCAGGAAAACGGCCGACGATTTGTACCTGAGCAAAACCCAATGCAACCGAGCACTTTCCAGACTCGAGCTGTGGAAGGCGCCAAGAGCCCAAAACAAGAATGCGCATGTCCTTGCGTGACGTAACCCAGCCTACAGCGCGCACCTCTCTATCACATGCATGCGGAGAGCCTCTTTTAGCAGCTGTCCATCAACTGTCAGGGATGAATGATTGTGCCTGCGTCGACTCCACTGAATGAACCCACCAAGACATTGCACAATCCATCGGTCAGTGCACAAATTCCGAATACCCTCAAGCCATTGACAGTGGTTTGTCGTACAATGTCGCCTGCTCTCAAAATCCTCTTTCTATCGGAGACAGCAATGACAATCAACAGGATCCGTGTGGAAATGGGTCTGAGTTTGATGGAAGGGGCCGAGACGCCAACCACACTCGGGACCGACCAGCGACATCAATCACTGGGACAACAACTGCAGAGGCAGACGGATTCTCATCTTCAAAGGGAGGAAGCAATGGAACCACGAAGGAGGGCCGAGGGAAGCATCGACAGCTGAGGGCCAAAGTCTAAGCAGTCACTGATCAAGACTGGACTGATCATAGAAGTCAAAGAAGACCGCCATTACCATGTGCCGACAACCGAGTCCCGAACTCCCGATAGGGCTTGACGGGCCGGGCCTGCCCCTGGTCCATTTCGGCCGCTTTGAGACGGAAGTGACAACCAACAAACAGCCAACAGCCACGGCCAGTCCAGTTAAAGAAAGACAAATGAGAGAGCCGCCCAATCAGAAGTTAGCAGGATTCCAGACTCACAGTCTCACAGTGAAGGTTGGTGCCGTGTAGGTATGTGTCTCGCATGCCCGTCTTCCACACTCTTCCTGTATCAAGCATCGTTACAGGGGAGCAGGGGTCCAATTTCGGTGCCTAACTCTTGTCCTGCTGAATTCTCCACATTGCTCCCACGCTTGCACAGCACTAGTACCCTTCTCGACAAGCTTGCTCTCTCGTGTTGGAAGTGTACTGACCGACGGCAGGAAGGCTTTCTTCTTCAGAACATGTTCCTCTGCCGTTATGCGACTTGCCAACGTCCTGGTTTTACACCTACCGGCGTCTTCAACACTGGCGCCTGGCCTTTGACTTCTTCTTTTCCCATCTCTTACAGGTTGCCATGCTCGGCGGCGCAATGGCTCGAAGCTAAACATCTTGTTCGAGACCTTCTCAACGACAGGTCCGACCTTGGCTGTCCAATAAGCATCATCACCGTCTAGGAGCCCGGAAGAACTGAGGATTGGGAGCGTCGGGGTCCGACAGGCACCAAGGACCACAACACGAACCGATAGCAACGGATACACATCTCCAAGTAACACCGCCATAGTTTTCTGCGCCGCTATTCATCTCTTGTCCTTCCGAAATAAAAGTTGGATGCGCCATCCATTATATTCGGCACTCCGTCTCGAAGGACTGACCAAACCGGCCACCCTATCGGCTCGTCTTCATTCTCGAGATGCTCAAGTTGAAGCCGCCTCCATCGCCGTCTCCATCAACAACTTGAGCCACAACATCGGACAGCTGCGCCGCCCTGCCATCCAAAACCAACGGCTTAATGCCGCGGGCCGACCCCCTGCGGCACCCGCCGCTCGCCTATGTCTTCAACCATCCAACCAACCCTGTCGTCGAGTCCTGGCTAGACACCCTCCCGCCCTTAGCCAAAGAGCCCTGCCGCCGGGACATCAAACAATGGCGCCGCGCGCGAGGCGGCGAATCATCAGGCCACAGGACCTGGTTCATCTTCTCCATCATCATTCGCACCATCTCGACGGTTGTTGCGATCATCGCGTGGAGTCTGAACGTGGCGGTGTTTGTTGAAAGCCGACTGTACCGGGGAGGAGGTCTGGGGAGGATGATTGCTGTGCTTGTGGTGGTAGGTTTCCGTTGCCTTCCTTCCTCGCTCGCTCGAGTCATTCGACGGTACTGTGGGAGGGGATTGTTGTGCTGACTGATCTTTCGTGAAAGGCACCCGTTATCATCACTTGGAACACAGCGGAGTTCATCGCAATTTGTGTCCGCAAATCGAGCGGGATACCAGCTGTGTATCATGTCTGGGCGGATGGGATATTGTTTGTGGGCATCGCTACGACAACGGGAATTGTGCTGGTCAATTTGATCATTGGAATCGCAACGTTTGGGCCGGCGTATGATGAGCCATTGGCAAAGGGGATTGTGGAGGTTGCGATGCTTCTACTACTAATGTGAGTCCACGCTACCTGAGTCTCCAGCCTTACGAGGTCTGGCCTTCCTGAGAATCGACTAACCGTACGCAACAGGCTCCTCCACTCCTTCCTCTTCTTCAACTACTTCTGCCACAAGCTAGACAGGCACGACCCGGGGCCGTTTGTCAAGACGACCGGCCTACCATTGGGCGATCTGGAAGCCGCAACATTTGAGGGGGGATCACCTTCACCACAGCCCGAGCCACCATTCCGCTACAAGTCGTACGAACATTACGCCAAGGAGGACATGAAGATCACGAGGGTCGGACAAAGGCCCGACGGAGGCTTTGTAATCGACAAGGGTGTTGAAGACATGGAGCAGACCATCGGGGCGAGTACTACGATAGCAGCGAGGCAGTCTGAGGATCAGATACGGTATAAGATACCGGTGCTGCCATCGGTGTTTTCTCCACAGAAGTCCGAAACGTGTATATGAGGCAGGATATTAGCTGCATTGTTATGGACAGGAAGCACAGAGAAGGACAAGAGTTGGATATACTACAATGATGACCGTAATGACAGACGATGTTCGGGTAATGAAATCAAAATAATAAGAACAGAGAGGTGTATGTCTTGGGAACGGAAGTCCAAGGAAACTCAAGGACCGCATATAACCTCATCGATCTCTGGGCTTCCACTCTGGAAGGGCATGCAAGCATTCGGGCGTTGGAGAGTACAGGAGACTAGAGGTACCTAGAAGTGCTCATTCGGGGAACGTGTAACCAAAGGCTAATGCACGCGGAGTGAATGCCATCACTATTCGCTGTATCCTTTCCCACAGCTCCTATAGTACTCTGTTTCAAAGAAAGTGAAACGCATTCCATCCCCATTGCGTCACCCCAGCCTTCTCCCCCTTTCCTGGCCCCCTTTCCCCTCGAAGCTTCACGCTCGAACTTCGAAGGCTTACAACCCAGCTTACACAGCTAGCCGGGTTATGCTCATCACGAAGCCGAAAGACAGAGGGATGGACGGCCAATCCTACCCGCAGGGGTGCCCCCTAATGCTCCTCGTCGATTGTCTAACCTGTGCACTGTCAACCCCCTAACAGACATCCAATCCAACAACCGATAACCGCCTTCGAATGATCGTTGTAACACCACCTCCAATGATTACCTAAGCCCCCGAAGACGGAAAACATAAGGTACCTTACTCTTGAAGTTTGGAGTGCTATAGGGCAACAATGCCCGGCGTAGCTGAAGCTCCCGCAAAGCTTAAACTCTTGACTGAGTCCGTCCGGCCGCCTGGCTCCAATCACAGGCACTTTTGGAATATCCTCATGCAGGGGCAGAGGGGCAGAGGGGCAGAGGGGCAGAGGGGCAGAGGGCAGGCTCTCCAAACTGGCAGGCCTTGTTGAATGTGAGCTTTGGGTGATGTGGCCGACCGAGCCGGACTGGAGGTAGAGCTGGAGCTGGAGTTGGAGCTGGAGCCGGACAAGCAACTGAGAGGTACGCCATCCACCACCACCACCTCCTTGCTTCTTGTCGTGTCAACTTTTGCGGGATGGTCTGTCTCTACGCGGTCACGAAACATAGGGTAAGGTAGGTAGGCCTGCTCAAACCTCTTCGCTGACGACGTACGTACGTGTATGGTTCAAAGCATGATGCTTAGGTTCCCTTCCGCCGATGTCGCTCCCCCGGACTCCGGAGGCGGAATAGATTCCAAGAGACTTAGGTAGGCTGAGACTGGAACCATAAGGTTGGGGGTGGGAGCACATGGCGGCTTGACGGCTTGACGAGTGGACGTCAGAATGAAGTTTACTAGCTCTGACGTCGGAATAGAGTTGAGGATCTGACGTTGGAATGGAGTTGCCGCTTGATGTTTAATGTGGATCTTTGATCGGGATTAAGACTCAGCCGCTTAAGTACCAGGTTCAGGTTCTAGTCCAGGTTCTAGTTCAGGTTTAGATTCTAGTCCAAGTTCTAGTCCGGGTTCAGGTTCAGGTTCAGGTCCCAGGGTAGCTTCCAGAACAGATTATGAAGGGTAGGTAGGTACCTTAGCGTTTTCATGTTACGTTAGGGCATGCCCGCGGGTAGAGGTAGCCAAAGTGCCAAACCCGTGTGTTTGGAGCTGGATGTGATAGCTGTTGTCAACATGAAAGCATTGAAAGGGCTTACAAACGGCTCTGTCTTGATCTCATGCATTTCGTCAGGGCAATAATATTGAAGAGATCAAGTGCTGAAAAAGGCCAATTTCAACAAACCTGTACCTAATGTGTTCCATTACCACAGGTACCTAGGTATGTCTATCACATCCCTCCTTCAAGTGGGGAATGCCCGATGTTCGTCTAAGAGTGTACCTCTACCGCAGCTCTATGCCGTCCAACCATCCAACCATTCACCGCCGTTCTCGTATGCTCTTAGTAGCTATGCGCCCGGGTATATCGCCCCATGGAACCAAGTCTCAACCTCCGACAAGACCATCTACCCCTCCATAACCTCCTCAATCCACACCCTAACCTTCTCAGCAACCTGTTCGCTATGATTAATGCAAAAAGCATGCGGAATCCTATCCTCATCAATCACAATCTTCGTCCCTCCTTCCTTCCCCGTATGCCCCTCCCTTTTCCTCCGCTCAATGAACTCATCCCGATACTGATCCGCGACCCAATGATCGTTTTGGCCAAAGTAGAGGAAGAACTTTGGCTTTTTTGCTTCCTGTCCCTTCCTCTGCTCGTGCTCCTGACGGATCTGAGCATCAACCCGTTCCCAGTCAGATTCGATGCCTTCCATCTCTTTAGCAACCACCTCTTCCTCCTGCCCAGAAGCAGTCCCCCCCAAGGCCGAGGCCGAAGCAGAGGCAGTCGAGGAAGCCCACCAACCCCACCTCCCCTCCCCATCCCTAATAACCCCCATCTCATCCTTCCCCAAATGAATCGCCTGCCAGATCCCATCTCTTGACTGCAAAAACCTCGTAGTAACCTCGCTTCCATGCTCCGACATGCCCAACACCCGTCGGGTAATCCACCGCAGCGCGAACCCTGGCACCAAATTGACAAACGACTTGGCGAGCACATGCGCATAGTTGTTGAGGAACGGGATGGAGCGGATCCGGGATAGGTGTAGGCCGGACGGGGAAAGGTGCATCTGGTGGATGGTGGGGAAGAGGAGGAGGGCTGTTGTTATTGGCAGACTAGTAGAAGTGGAAGATTGGAGGGAGTGGTGGAGGATTTCGAGAGATAGAAAGCTGCCGACGGAGTGGCCCGCTAGGATAATTTCGTCGAATGGTCCCTTTTCTTGGTTCAAGGTGGCGAGAGAGTCGTAGAGATGGGCGATCTGCTCCTCCAAGAGGAAGGGTTCCGTTTCTGGGGATCCCTGTGAGAAAGGCTGGTGATCGGAATCGGAGAAACCGATGAGGTTTTGCCCGTAGATGTGGAAGGTGATGGGCTTTTGTCCAGGGGAGGAGAAGGACTTGGCTTCGACTTCGTTGAGGAGGGAGCGCAGGTGGGTCAAGAAGGGGGCGTAGTAGTCGATTAGGCCGGGGTTGCCGGAGATGAAGAAGAGGAGGTAGCGCTTTGGTTTTGTTGTGCTGATGTTGCTGCTGGTGCTTGTGGCGTTGGGGGATGGGTATTCGAGATAGGGAATGGGGCCTGTTGGTCGGCGCGTTGTGGCCGGCGCTGGAGGTGGTTGTGGCGGGACGGAGGAGGAGGAAGACATTTTGCCAGATTTATTGCTTGGAATTGGCGATTTTGTCACTGTAAGAGCGACAGTGGATGACGACAAAGGAAACCTGGCGATATGAGAGAGACTGGAAGCGTTGCGCAGGAGATGAAGTCGAATGAGACTCCTGAGCATGACCGTGATGTGCTCGTCGGCTTGAGAGACGTTGATAGCGGGCCCGAATTGCACTGAATGGAGCCAATCAATGCAATCGGCGGACCCAAACGCCAAGAAGGCGACACCCTGAAATCGCACACCCGACCCTAACCCTCGCCCCTTTTGACTTCAAATGTGAAATGGCCCCCGAGTCGCCACACGTCTTTGATGTTGATATTCCGCTCGTTCTCGTACCTTCATTCGATGAGTTTGTCGTTCTTGCGGTGCTTAGATCCTAATTTAGATTGGCCGGTTGTTTGCCTGATGGGCTAGCTCACGCTGGAGAGCGAGTAGAGGTACCTCTAGTAGGTCAACATCAAGGTCCAATTCCAAACCTTGCTGCTGGTCTCGTTCTAGAATTTCCTCGAGACGCATATGCTCCTCGAATAACCAATCTGGAGCTTCCGCGGGATTATCCAGATCTCCAAAGTTTACTTCCAAGGCAAAACCAAAGAACTCGTGCGCGAGAAGGATCAAATACAACGTCCACAAGATGGCCTCCAGGATGGGTCCAACCCTCGACAAGATCTCGAGCATCTCACCCACCGAAGGGGCTCTCAGGCGAAAAGGCATCTTGGTGTAGGTGTGTGCGTGTAGGCGGGACAGAATGCGATGAGAATGGAATGGTTGGCTGAATTGATATGTCTTTTTGGGCAAAGAGATAGAACATGAACGTCCTTTGGAAATTGGAAGACAAGAAAGAGGAGGAAGGCAAAAGAACAGAACAATGGAGGTAGATTTTGTACTTGTTGTCTGTGGCCTTTTTAGTGCATTCGTCTACGTCCGGACCTGCATGCATGTCGGACGTCCCGGAGTTATGTCCGCCCCCCATTTCCGCTACTCGAATTTCTCTTGCAGCCTGCATATGTCCAGGAATACCCGCAGATACATATTCATTGCAGAATGCATCGAAAGGCGTTTTCTAATGCAGCTTCCGGTGGTCAATGATGTCCACGGCAGTCAAGCGCCTTGAGGACACCACAAAGCGCCGGGCTTGTGGGCTCCGGCCTTTCACAAATTCACAGCCCGCAAACTCACTACCACGAACGCTTCATCGTGACTCAGCGTATATTCTCAACACCACCAAACTTCCAGGTCCCCATATATTATCGTACAATGCCAGGTCCTGTTGCTGGATCTGGAAGATGTTCCCCTATCACCATGCCGAATCTGAGGATAGCTATCCAGTCCTGTCTGAGAAGTGCTCTCGGTCCTCCTCTGGCTAGAGGTAGAGGGACCATTATTGCGTTAACAGTCCCCTTGGCTAGAAGACGGCGTGACCTCAGCCTCATTGACGTTTGGATGGCCTCAGTCCCTAATGACACACCGTTTACTGTGGCTGGTGCCATGGACAATCAAAGGAAACTCTTTTCAACAGCTGCCTCGTACCGATGTAGCAAGAAAACTTTCAGTCCGGCCTCGAGGCACGTGGTCACAACATCGAAGCAAATGGAAAACATCGAACACCTTTGATTCCAAGACTACAGGTAGAGGTAGACTGGACTATTTTACAAGATGTGACCGCAGAAAAACATCGAATTCTCCGGCGCCGTGCCCAGGCCCGTTTGTCGAAGTAGACGGAGTGAACGAAGACAAAGAAACATGAAAGTGGCAGCGATAAACTTGATTTCAAGAAGAAGAAGAAGAAGAAGAAGAAGAAGAAAAAGAAGAAGAAAAAGAGCAAAGCTGGAAGGCCAAGGCAACGAACAGAAGGCAAAGAGAGCAGAAAACAGAAGGAGAGACCACTGGAGGATATCCAGCTCCATCGTTTCTATCATGACACCAATGATGGCCTTCTCACCCTCGCGGATCTGGTCAGCAAACCCTAAGGAAAATGTGATTCCTTGTGCCTCTTTGCGTCCGGCTCCTCTTCAGAAGCTAGATCCACGGGTGCTCAGCCCTCTTCCTCCACTTCTCCTTCTCTTCTTCGGCCTTCACCGCCCGGGCCTCCCTGGCCTCCTTCCCCTTCTCAGCCCTCTCTATCCTAGCAGCTGGTTGGGTCAAATGCAGTGGTGGATGCTAGCGGGGAGTCCTGGTGGCGGCCGAGTGAGTTCGCTAACGACCTTAGCGACCTTGGGCTGGTTGCGGTGGTCCTTGGGCATTTCCAGCTCGGTCTTTCGTGGCAGGTATTGCGCGCTGTGTGTTTTTGCCTTAGATAAGAAGCTCAAATGCTCTGGCGATATTCTCGTTATAGCGAGCACATGGCTCGTCTTTGTCGAAGCGGAATGCCGACGGTAAAAGTCAGGTTACCGCAAGAAGTTGCCTAGGTCCCTCATGTTAGCATAACTGTACGCCTGCAAGCTCACGGCCCTTCTCTCCAGTGCTTACCTCTCGCCTCGCAGCGTCAATGTAGATGTAGGCCATCATGACAAAGGAATTCCAGAGCACCGCCTTTAAAGAGCCGGGATGTCTCTCACGAGTTGTGATTGCTTGCTGATGTTTTCCCGCAGCCTGGCGTAACGCTGCCTCGTTGCTGTTGAAGGGGGGAGGCACATGACTGCTGTAGGTGGTGCTGAGGTTGGTAAGGCCCAGTTCGTTAACGCGTTAATACGTTAGTCTTTGCAGTGTTCGGGTCGCAGTAGCGTACTGCGTTACTGCCCTCGTTTTGCGTTCGGGTCAAAAATCCTTACCTCTACATCAACGCTCTGACCAAGGATGGGATCGCGGTAGAGGTGGGAGGAAGAGGAGAGAATAGCGATGGGCTTCGACTTTGCGCTGCTGCTGCTGCTGCTGTTTCTAGCGTTTCTTTGTTGACGCCGTGTTAGAATGACAACAAACGGAAATCAGAGGATCTTGATGGACATACCCACAGACCCCGCTGCTCGTTTAGCGAACGAAGTGTATACTTGGCCCTTGGATGCCCAAGCCATGAGCAACAGAGACTGCGTCATCTGTCCCGACTGATTGTTGGAGAAGAGGCAATCCCAAAGATGTCGACTTTGTTCTGGGGAGTTCGCCGAGAGAGGAGCGGCGAAGGATCGTGAATTGAGCAAGAATCAGACCCCCGTGACGCAGGGGAGACTTGGGGAAGAAGATGACTTGTGTGTGCTAGTGTGGGCGTGTATCGCTGTGACAGATGTTGTTTGCCTGACAATTGTCTGGAAGATGTGAATTGATTGTGAAAGAAGAGGAAGAGTGCACATTGGGTGAGGATCAGGGAAGAATCATGCGGGGACCGCGGGGTTTTATCTGCGTGGAAGATGAGGGACTGAAAGTGGGTGTACGTCTAACGTTGTCTTGTTTGGGCAAGGGCCTGGTTTTGGAGTAACGAGAGACGAATGAACAAAAACTCAATCAACTCTCGGTTTCATGTCACGTCACAAAGCACGGGGGAAATCAAGGCACGACGAAAAGCAAGATACCTTTACGTCGGATGGAAGGCAAAGTACGACGGAAGGTATTGAGAGCACGATGGAACGAAGGCAGTTCACAGCAGAAGGCAAGCCACGGCGAAAGGCAAGTCGCGAGGAAAGGCAAGTCACGGCAGAAGGCAAGTCACTACGGAAAGCAAAGCACGGAGGAAGCCAAATTGTGTTCATCATTCAAACCAGGCGCCCCTTGTCCACCTGTTGTAGTCTAGGCCCCCTCCTCCACCCCCACCGCTGCTCTTGCTGTTGTTGCTGTTGCTGCTGGTGGTGTTGCTGGTGCTGCTGCTGGTGCCCCTGGTGGTGGTGCTGCTGCTGTTGCTTTTGCTGCTGCTGCTGCTGCTGCTGCTGTTGTTGTTGTTGCTGTTGCTGTTGCTAGTGGTAGTGGTAGTGGTGGTGGTGGCAGCGGCGGCGCCAACCCCCGCGCCGTTGGTCCTTTCGGTCATCGTGCTGGTTAAAAAGACAAGTCAGAACTCAGAAAGACAATGACGATGTTGTATGTTGGTGGATGGACTCACAGTTGTGGGGGGCACCGGGGGACTGGGGGCCTTGGGAGGAGAGTTGGAGGCACTGTGATGGGTGAAACTGGAGATCTGGTGTCAGAAAGGCAATAACCATGGTCGACGTCGGTGGGTGTACTCACAGTTGTTGAGAGGGAGGGCTCTGGGGTTGCAGGCGTGCTTCGTGTGTGACTGGAGTTGGGAAAGACAAAGTCTGAAAGATCGTGAGCAGTGATGGTTGTTGGAAGGGACCAGGCCGGGCCTTTATGCTTTTCGGGGGAGGCACAAAGACGTGAGAGTCACTCATCAGAACGCAAAGTTCCTCGTTCAGAGCAGTCAAGGCAGGTGCCTACTCCGGACAAAATCACGTCTTCTTCAGTTCCTCGAGGGAGCGTGACACTTGGCAATCTCCTTACCAGGCACCTAATGACCAACCTTTGAGGTCACTTCTCTGCAGCTGGAGGTTTCATATCTCACAACGTGGTTGGAAACTGCAAGAGCGGGCGAGTCTGAGGGCCTCGGCCTTGCTGAAGACACTCCATGACAAGAAACGTTGAGCAATAGCCGCGGGCGAGTCGAGTATCAGATCCAAATCAGAACTCGCGAGAGAATTTTTGAGTCACAAGAGGCAAGCAGACTGGAAGTTACAGGTTGGTAAGCCCTCAGAAGCGGTGCAGAAGAGCCGTAAAGGTACTCGGTGACGGCAACATGCGTTCCCGCTCGGGCAGTCACTGGCAGTCACAGTCACGAGAAGGTGACCAGTTGATCATGGATCCCAAAGATCGAACGATGGCAGATTGCACAATACAGGAAACCGCGGACCCAGAAAATTGACTCAAGGGGCAGGCGGACGGGAAGTCAAGGCGCCCAATTTGTCAGAAGCAGCGGAGATCATGGATCGTAGAGGTGCTCACAGCCTGGAAGGCCACAAGTGAAATTCGAAATTAGGGGCAGCCGCCCAGAGTTTTGAGAAATCACGCGATGTCCATGGAGAATGGAACAATGGGAAATTGAGAGGCAAGAATGGGAAACCACAAATACCCCAAGGTCGAGGATCAAAAGGTAGGCGGACGGAAACCTCCAGGCTGATAAGCTCCCGGGCGGAGAACAGAGCATCTAGACCAGAGGCAGCCGCTGCCTTGCAATCACGAAGGCTCAATGGCCGCATTGAGAGAGCTGAACGATGGGAAATTGGGAAGCCACGGGCTCGAGAAGGCCGAGTCACTAAGGTACCTAAGGCTGCGTTTGTTCTGGTACGGTTGCCGTATAAAGGGGTCTGTACGACCGCTTTTTCACGAAAACCGTACAAAAGTCGGGTCGTTTGGTCGGCTGCCGTAAGAAAAAGCAATCTGCGACCCCCTAATGTCAGCCTCGCATAGCCTTGCCCGGGTTAGAGTTATATATGGCCAAAAAATCGTATATTTTCCGGCATAATCGTACAAATCGATAAAATGTATATACGTTCAAAAATGCAGTTTATGCCGTACATCTGCCTCCTGCACCCTGTAACGCCCTGTAGCTACGGGGAGTTCAGCGCATTCGTACGACGCTTTTGCCCTGTAACCTGCTTAAAAGAGCCCTATCGTTGCAAATAGTCTTTACAATTCAAATGGCCGTATGAAAAGGTTCGAGGGGGTGCAGATGGTTGTACTGTGCATTTCAAAAGTGGCCCGAGCTTTGCAATATAAAGCTATACGACCAGATTTTATATACGGTAATAGTACGAGAACAAACACAGTCTAAGGTACCTGTAACATAAGAGGAAGGCGCACGGGTAGTTCCAGCTCGGCACACCCCTGGATGGTGATCTTTGCGGCACATTTTCTCCGCACCTCCACTGCAGGTACTGTACAAGAAGAGTGTCAGATCCGATCCAGCACGACTTGTAATCACGGGAGCCTGAGCAGCGATCGCCAGCAGGGAACATGGAGAGGACCAGGAAGGCGCGAGTTCTGGAAGCCCGATCGGGTCTCAAGAGGCAGGCAGACGGGAAGTTCCTCATGACGGTGAGAGAGATCGAGAAGGAAGGTGCCCAACCGCAAAGGCCCCTGGCCTGATGAGCATCAAGTCTAGCAGTGGGCAAGTTCAAGACACAACCACCGTGAAGTTGTCGACAAGGTGTTGATCAACCTTCAGCTCGACGAGGAAAGCCAGAGCTGTCCCGCGCAGAGCACCAGAAGCGAGTACGCCAGAAACAAGCCCTCTTCAGGCCAACTGTAAGGTAAACAAGGAGATGGGCGAAGAGCTGGTGCAAGCAGCGGTGGATTGGCAGGGCATTTGGGAGTCGTGGTGGATAAGAGGGGTTTTGGTTGAGTTCGCGGATCGCGCCATGCGTTCCTTGTGCGGTCTGGTCCTTCCAGAGAATTGGAAAGAGCAGGGGCACTTCTGCCTCCCGGCCTGGATCTCGAGGCCGAGAGCAGTCTCGCACTTCTCCTCAATCTCCGGGCTCCGGAGACACTCACACTCTGATTCCAGTTTTGGTCTCCGTGAGCTCTATGTTCCTTCCAAGTCTCCTGCCTTTAGCCGGAAGACGACCGTGAGGGCTTGCCCGTTCCTTGATGATTGCATGTGGACTGGTCGAGAGCCGTTTCCCGTAGAGAGAGCAAGACACTTCCAGCCCTCCTCATGGAGTCGGGTTGATCACAGCCACGAACCACTGAGTCACTTGCAAATCACATCCACCTCTCCCAACAAGAAAGGAAGGAAGGCTCGAAACAGCAAGTGCCTGACTTCAATCGATGAGCCTGGCCGATCATATTTCTCCCATCATCGCGTCATGTCACAAGAACTCCCTCCCTGCAGTGTCCTTTTTCTGGACCCACCTCTCATTTGCTCGGTCCCGTCGAAAGCCGTCAAGGGCAAGGCCGAACGCAAAAGGCAAGAACAATGAAGCTAGACCAAGGGACAAACGAACGTGAGTGAAAGACAAGGGGTGGGAGCAAAGTGACAGGATGCAGAGAAGAGTGACAACCGTCCTCACTTTGCTGCCAACCATCTTGTGCATGGGAATCTGATGATCATTTGCTGGTGCTTCACAATCTACTATGCCATTCTGGCCCACCTGCACAAAGATGCCACCCACTCTGCGGGAAATGCTCGGGAAATGATGGAGATCATAGAGGGCAGCCTGAGAGAAAAAAGAGGTCATCTCCAGACGCAGTGACATTCTTCTGGTCTGCACCAAGGGTCATTTGTAAACCTCTTGTTGGTTAAAATGGCCGCCTTTGACATCACGGAGAACCAAAGCCAAAAGACAAACGGCCCCGTGAATTGTTGTATTATTCCATGTTTGCAGTAAAGACGTAGCCATTGCATGGGAGACACAGGCAGGAATTGCCATATGCACTCAAGGGAAATGGAAGAGAAAGACTACCTACACGAGCATGGAGATCACTGTCAAAAGATCACGGAAGCGTCAAGGTTAATAACGATGTTGCGAAGCACCAGAAGGTGAAGATTGTATTGTTACTAGATGTGATATTCATCCCCAAATAACAAGCTAGAGGTAGGTACAGGTAGAGGTAGGAACTGTGATGTGCAGTCTCAGCTTCGATATCTCCCGCGATATTCTTCAGCCTTCCACAGCAACCAGAAACGCGACAACAAAAAACCACACAATGGACAACCGACACGGAGGGTACCAGCGGCGAGAATCTTGTCCCTGATCACCTGGACCATCTCGAACAAAAGCAGCAGAATCTTGAGGCCGTTGCGCGACCTCGTGTACGGGCTCTCACCGCCCACAGCGCCCTTGACCATGGACACAGCATCAGCCACGCCCAAGCCCCCCATGATAGGTAAGGTGGGCAGCGCTGCTCGCAGCCTCGGAGATACGAGAGGTGCCCGGTTGGGAAACTTGTTCGTGGAGGTATCTATGGCCGCAGGTGATATCTCCTGCGGCCATGGATACGTTGAGCTTGTTTCCCTCGGCATCGACTCCGCCGTTGACTCTATGGTCCAGTTCTTTGATGTCTCCAAAGAACAGGCAACTACGTCGGATTTGCCACTCGTCAAGATGGAGGTGTGAGGGCTCGCTGCTATGAGTACGACATTTATTTTGCCAAGAGTCAGAGGCGCTTCGAGCCATGACGAGTAGGTGGTGTTGGCCGATTCCGGAATGACGAGTGTCGGCGGGGCAGTGGTCCGAGGTAGGCGGCGCGGGTAGGCGCCAACAACCGACATCTGCATAGCAAGTTGCCTCTTTCCGAACTTAACCTATGTAGGAGGAGGTGGGAGAGGGTCGTCTTGGCACGAATGGGACTACACGGGAAGCCCTCGCACCCAAAGAGGCTCAAGAGACTCGGGAGAACTATCAGCGGAAGCGAGAGAGACTCTCGTATTGCGGCCTGGAGCAAGAGAAACAGTGGTGTCAGCAAACTTGATGGTAGACTGAAGGGAACATGAAGACCAATGAGATGGGAAAGGAAGTGAACACCTACCAAGGAACGCTCCTAGGAGCCACGGCATCGATAAACTGATCGGGCCCCAAGAAAAGCTCGCCCGTCTCGGACTCCTGGACGGCGTAGGGAGAACGAACAACCTGAAAAAGTCATTCAAGAATGCCAAAGCTTTACGCGAACACCGGAGAAGAAGCAAGTGCCACAAGGCTCGAGTAGAAGCCGTACAAGTCACTTGTCCTGAGGCTGCCTCCTGAAAACTTTCCAGGTTGTCAGGAACAATATCAGTTTGAGATCACGGAAGGGGATGTACTAACGGGCTCCCACAAGCACCCGGAGATTGAAGGAAGAGTCGATATCGGGATCGTTGATAAGACCCTTCCAGCCGACGGTCGTTCTAGGTTCTCCTAAATCGGTCACAGTCCTCGTCGTCATCGGCATCGACGCCAGCTGCCTATAAGCGGCCCATGACAGTTGAGGTGGTGAGGGCGACGGTGGTGGTCACGGTGGTGCCGGTGATGATGGTGGTGGTGGTGGTGATTGTGGCTCTACAGGCCGACGGGGTGTTGCTTGGAGCCGGAGAGTGAGGTGCGTGTTTGTGTTTGTGGGTCAGAAAGTAGATGGTGAACAACCAGAGGATGAGCGTTGCGAAGGCTAGGAGAACCGTCAAGCCAGCTTTGGCATCGGGAGGCAAGCGGCAGAACATTGTGAGAATCAAAAACAGTGGATATTCACCTTGATGTTTGATGACAAAAAAAGAGGGAGGGAAGAAAAGGCGAGGAGTAAAAAAGAGCGGGTTTTTGGTTTCACTTATGGACAGGCTTTTCCACCCTTGTACCAAGCAGGTAGGTACCGTGACTGTTACCTCTTTCCTTTTTGAAACGGACGGCTGGCCATCAAGTTCAATCTCTGTCTGCCCTGCGTGCCTGCCCCTGAGCCTGGAAGACTTGCTCGGGACCGAAGATCTACTGCATACACCCCACCTCTCGCCCCTGCTCAGGGCACGCCTCTGGGCTGTTCTTGAAGGGCCTTCTTGAAAGACCGGATGAGAAGAAGGGAGTTACTTGGCCAAGGTACCTCTTCTCTCAGCGCAGGCTGGCCCGACGTACGGTAGCGACTTGGTTGGCTGAGTTCTTTTCTTCGTGCTCTTGGGCTCTCGGCTCTGAGAGACCATGCTGGCAGAGATAAGACTCCTCTTCTTCCAGTCTTCTGCTTGTTTTGTTTCCCTCCATCATTTGTTTCTTTTTTCCATCCGATGTCTTCAAGATCGCCATCGCAATATGAACTCCCAATTATCTCCGCCTGATGGGTTGCCGACATCCTCCCCCTCTTCGCAAGTGCCCCGTCAGCAACCCATCAGGCAGACTCGGCCTCTAGGTAAGACAGCCTGACTCCTTTCCTTTCTTGCCTTCCAGGTTTGCACCTGTGATAGTTCTGGTTCCTTTCAAGTTTCCAACATCCTTTGCCCCTCCGCAATCACAGACTTTGTCAACCTCCTTGCCATTGGACATCGCTCTTCCATCCTGATAGTTGTGCATTCTTTCTGACCAAATACACCATTTGAGCAGCGCCGGAAGAAAAACAAGCCCGTCTCAAAGGCCCCGCTACAGCCCTCGAGTACTGCACTGGCCGAGACCATTTGGCGTCTCAAGGTACGCTCAACCGGCTCCGCCCCATGCAACACTTTGCCCAAGACACAACCTCAGCTGACTGCCCTGTCAAGAAAATGGAACCACACGTAGGATAGGTATGGAGACAGAAAATGCACATGCAACCCGCCAACCACCTTGACGGTGGCGCTGTACCCGCCGCTGCGGTCGAACAAGGTGTGTACTGCCAGAGACCGATACCTCCTGTCACCATGTCCATACACTCACTGACAAGTTCGATGCAAGGCAGGCTCTCTCGATATTGGATCTACCTACCTAGAAATGACAATCTCGCTCTGTCCTCAATCCACAGTGACCCTAGGTTCCCTCAGTCACTGTCGTGGGAGAGCCTCTCCGCAACGCTCGTCGCACAATTTGCCACATGGGCCCTTTCGAAGTCATCGATCTTCTTGTGATTGATGGCCCGAGTTTCCTCCGCCCTCGGCATGGTCCTTTCAAGCACATGGCAACCAGAGAAGATTACTCCCGAGACCGGTGTCATCGAGACAGACCTCCAGCAATGCTCCGCCCAGAACATCAACGAGCAATATACCGACCCAGTCAACAAGATCAGTCTGGGAACGAAGGCGTTCTCCTCACCATCTTCCATTGGCTGAAAGGATACATCGTCTTGTCCAAGTGTGCAGGCTAGCGGCCTCCTAAAATAGCAGCGTTACAACACCAAGGCCAGCCAAACCGCTGTGAGTGAAAAGAAGAAAGTAAAAGCAGTTACGCCAGGCTGCGGGACAACATCAGCAAGCAAACACAACTATGGGACGGCGTGGTAGCAACTCTGCTGCCTTTGGGCGGTAGAGCACTGACTCCCGCGGTTTCTTGTTTCGGGCCTCTTTTCTCTCATCCTGGAGGAGAATGGGTGGCGTGGTGGTGGAGAAATACGAGCTGGCGGCTATACAAAAGGGCAACGAGTTGAACACTGAACTGTCTTGTAAATATTTTGTGGCTTCCTTCGCTTGGTTTTCTCTTTCTCTTTCTCTTTCTCTTTCTCATGCACTCCCTCAATCGAAAAACTTTTCCAATCTCTTCGTCTTGTTGTATCCGTCCGCTACATGTGACATCGATCGGGACTGTGTGACAAGTATGACTTGACAATGATGTGAATTTGAATCTGTGATTGACTGGGGACCATTTGCTTCTTTCCTTGATGTACTCTACAAGTAGAGGTTCACCGTAATTGCCAAGTCCGTGGCTTCTTTGTTCTGTCTTTGGATCTCCGTGTTTGAGGTCTTCTAGCTACAGGTACTCACAAGGATACCGCAACTGGGCCACAGATAGTCCGTGGTTTCCAAGAGTACAGAGGTGACGCTCTCTACCTCTACGAGTAGAGCGGAGTGTCTGGTCAAGATTGCGAGCGATGTTCCCGTGGCCGGCCTCATACCGCCCAACGTATCTCTATTTTATGGAACCCAAGGCAGTGTTCCATGTCCCCAGAAATCGAGCGATCATCGAGCTTGTTTAGAGACATGTCATTCTTCCAGCCTTTTTGAAACAAGACAAGAGTCAAACCATGCTCAATGACCATTTTGAAGGACATGTTGACATAGTGTTCAGCCCTTTCTCACCTCACAGCAAAGCCAAGGTCACTTGAACAAACACGGCGATCTTACGAGAATGAATAAACCAGCTCATGACCCACCATTGCGAGAGGTTTGTTTGCTCTCGGTTTCAGCAACAGATAGAGACGAGACAGAGGAACTGAACTCCAAGACTCCGGACGATTTACGGGGACAACATGGAAATTGCATGTGGGACAGCAGGTCGTCCCAAGACGGAGAAGAAAGCCTCCCGTTTCGTCTCTTCTATAGGACAAGAGCTCTTTCATGCCCCTGCTTTGTGAAAGCGGTAAAAAGTGAGGTGAGAATCTTCAGGAGTATTGGAGGAGGCACACGGTCTGGAAAAAGTTGGCTTGGGATATGGACATATCCAGAAGGCAGCCCGGAGTTTGAGTTGATCAGACATGGTCCTGTAGAGCTTGGTTATTTTGGAGCAGCGTAGTCATTCTTGAAAGCAATAAATGGCTGCCCGTGTACCAGCGACCTCAACTTGAACGTCGACGAAAAACGCAAAGTATGCCCAACAAAGTGCTTGTGCCTCACGCAGCCTCCAATCAGCCTTCAGGCACCCAACCGCGCGACTCAAGAACTGGACCATATCCAAGCAACTACAGATCAAAGACAGGCCTGGACCAAGCTTTTCAGCCTGCCGTAGTCCTTACATCTACACCCGGCGTCTCCGTTACCTGTTTGCCCTCGCCTACATGACTTCATCCCTTTTCCCTGCCCCTGCTAGCCTTAACAGAACCTAGAAGTTTCCAGAAAGAAAGCCTAGACTAAGGATTGCAATACGGATAAAAGTTCTCATTCAGAGCTATTCAGAATATTGAGTTGCACAGTGGTTTTCACAGTTAAAGTGAGGCAAAAAGTTGAGTGTCTGTCTCGCCCAGGACGGGGAGGTAGCGATATGGTCCGAGCTTGAGCACTATTATCGGATGCCTGCTCGATCCAGCCTCAATAGTAGCTAGCAGCAATACGGGCTTGCGCTCTCAGTTCGGGTTCTTTGCCAAAAGAATGTCTCCGCCTTCGAAAAGTGGATGAAGCCGTTGCAGAGATAAGCCCAACATCCCAAAAGTGAATCAACGGTGATGGCCATCGTGACTGCCTGAGAGCCCCGAAGCCCCGCGGTCCGTGACCGGGACGTAATTCTCCAAACCAACCCACCATCCCGTAGCCGCTCCTTCCAACTTCAAGACGGCGTTTGCCCCGCAGGAATACTAGACCATAGCTTTTCCATTCACTGTTATCTCGTCGCGTCTTTCGTCTCGTCTCCAAGTTCGAGACCCTGATATGCCAAGGGCTAGTGGCTCGATTCTTTCGTTCTGTTGTCCCGGTGACGTCCATTTCGTACAAATTCCAAGGCAACCAGCCGTCAAAAGACAGGATGATTTGAAAGTACTGCAGCCTCGTTTCAGAGCTCTCACAATAGGATCGTGGATCATCCTCGACTTGCCCCTCGATAAAATCTCACCCGGGGCCAAGATTTCCTTCCCTCTTCTTCCTCTTTTTTTCTCCAGGTATCATCCCGCCAGCAAGCTCTGAGTGAAGAAATCCAAAGTCAAAGCAGTCAACAGTACACTCCCTTCTACACCATACCAGTTGAAGACTCCTCCCAAGCTACAAGCCACTTCTCGTCAGCTCGCTACGACTTTGTCCCTTCTCCGTTTCCTCTGGCCGCCTCCCTCTGGTCAAGAAAGAACTTCCCCGGGCTTACCTCTCTGAGCTCGTCTCTCGGCGGAAGACGCCAAACCCCAAAGGTAAGAATATCAGCTCCTTATCCTCTCTCTCAGGTTACTAACCCTTCACAGTTGCCTCGCTTCTCCCTCTTTACCCCCGGAGAGAACTTCCTTGACGACCTTACCTTCAGCAAGGGCGTCAACCTTCCCACGCACCCGAAGTCCTTCTTTCGCTGGTCTTCGACTGCTGCCCCCGACTCTCCGTCAGTCTCTTCTCACGCCATAACCAAGCTCGACATCCAGCCCGAGTTTGTTTTTCGGCCACCTCCTCCTCTCCGACAGAGACAAGGACTCTCCCGTCTCTCCACCACTGCTGCCCCCGACTCTCCTCACCAGGAAGTCAGCCCCTCCCACTCCCAAGCTCAATCTCCTCCACCTCCCCATCGGCAACCAAGATGTGCTTCCGCATCGACCAGTACTGGCACTGCCACCACGAGCACGGCGGCTGCAAGGGCAAGCTGAACAAGCTCACCGACGACGACCCCATCCTTCCCAAATGGACGCCGTGCCAGCGCGCCAAACGGACTGGCAAGAGGTGCGAGGAAGTCATGGTCATCCCGCAGCACCTGGCCATGTGCTGCCCGATGCACCACTCGCGGCGGATCCGGCAGCTGGAGGAGCTGTGGCAGAACGAGTGGAAGAACCAAGTGTTCGACCACTTCTCCCAGAGGCAGAAGCACCTGTCGGACCGGGAGAAGGCCAACTGGCGCCGCGCCCGCGACCTGGAGAAGAAGCGGTGGGACGAGTTCCAGCGCAAGCTGGAGCCTGTGTACGCTCAGCTGGGCAACCGGCTCAACACCGCCGTCGTCGGCGCCTTCGGCAAGACTTTCTACGAGCGCATCGAGCAGATCATGCTGGCTTTCGTCGCCGTGGTGCGCCGCCAGTGCGTCCTCGACCCGGAGAACTTTGAGCGCGCTAAGAGGCAGGAGGCTCGCGATGCTCTGTTGGAGCTCGAGGAGAGGGACCGCCAGGCTGCTGCTGCTGGTGTTGCCACCGCTGCTGTCGCTGCCGATGGCCCGCCGCCGCCCATCCCGCCCAAGAGCAGCAACAGGAGACAGAGGTCTCTGACTTCGGTCAGAGAAGGTGATTTGAAGCAGGCCCAGGAAGCCCTGAGACAGATGTCGTTGTCTGGCCCCGCTGGTGGCTCAGCCCCAGCCCAGACTCGTCCTCTTCCTCCGGTTCCTGCTCCGGCTCAAGCTGGCTACACCGTTGCTCGCGCTCCGGTTGCCGCCGCCGCCAGCCCCTCTTCTTCTCCCTCGTCCGCGTTTGGTCCTGACGATGACGCTGCAATCGCAGGTGCCGCGTCCATCGAACACGCCTTCCGCCCTCCTTCGCGAGTTTCCTCCGCTGCCTCATCTTCGGATGAGGAGAGCGAGAGCGAAGACGAGACTCCCTTGCTCAGCAAGGGCTTGTAAGACTCCAGCGTCAGCTGGGTCTACAAGAATCGCCCCCATCGTCCCGGGACCAGCGGTACAAGGGCAACCACAGTGCTCCTCAAGTCCTTGGAATCAAGTGCTGCAAACAGGCAACCATCGCCCCCAAAGACCTGGGACTCGGCGTATAATGGGCTGAAAAAACGATCTCCTTAAGACCTGGAGCAACGTGAAGAGCAACTTTAGCACTCTCCAAAGCCCCAGGGGAGGAAGTTTGGGCAGATAAAAACGCACCTAGAAAACCCGGGGTTGCGTGTACACAGGGTTGAAAAAACGCGCCCCAAGTCCCGGGATGAGCGTGCAGGGCTACCTTTTGTTCCGAGGTACATCTTTCTTTCTAGCACTCCCCGAAGACCCAGGGCGAGGAAGTTTACGGGCAGGTCATTGATTTCCGCTCCCAGAAATTTTCCCGGGTGAAGCGAAGTATGGGTTGAAAGAACGTTCCCGAAGACCTGGGGTAGACGTGCTGGGCAATGTGGTCGTGGTCTTTCATTGGGGGCCGGGATGGGACGAGGGAAGCGATGGAGTAAGGGAGATGAGGCACAGGATCCGGAACTTCGATGGCGTCAGATGAACTGGCCTTCGGATCTGCTTCGCAAACGCAAGCTCGCGCCCAAGAGAGGTGGAAAGTTCTAGGATGATGGTTCGTAGCAATGGAGAGTGTTGCTGAGGAAGGATCTCTCCTTCAGTTCAGTCACTTGACTAACTACGACTAGGATTTGGTTGGCGTCTTTTGCTTTGAGCTTGTCGCTGGGGCTTCGCTTGGTTTTGGCTGGCCTTGCACGTCGCTCTCTCCGGATCTCTCTCTTTCTCTCTTCTCTCTCAGGGTCTCTCTCTCTCTCTCTCTCTTCATGTCTAAAATCTTTCTCAGATTTCAGTCAGGTCACCTGGCATAGTGTTGTGGCAAGGAAAAAATACCAATGACAGAGGTCGGGATGTCGGTCGCTTCAAGATGCAAGAAGGAGGCTATTGCGTGGTCTTGGGAGCTCCTGGCAAAAGTCTAGGGGCTGAGGGCTTGTGCCTCGGTCCTACCAACGATGTTCAGGATGGTATCACAGCCGCCATGCGGATCCTGCCAGACTTTATGTCATGACGCGTTGGGAGGCGCTGATGATATCCTGGGATTCACTTGTCATCTTTGGTTTGGAGTTCTCGAAGGAGGATTTGGGTTCAGGATGAACGGTTTCCCGGAGTTGAACGTTGATACCCCTTGGTGATGAATTGATCTGGTTCTGGGCTGCGCTTGAATGTTCCATTTGGTGACTTGATGCTTGTTATAAATGTGAATGCATGTTCTTTGACTGAATCAAGGAGTGTTTGCTTTCGAACTTTCTGCTAACTTACCTCTACGTGTCTCTACAGATCATAAGAGAAAGAAGGATAAAGAGTGTCCAAGATCCTTTGCTAACGGCAGAAAAGGCACGAATAGGCGCTTGCCGCTTCTCCCAACGAAATCATGGCTTCACTCCTCCGGACTATGTTGTTCACCGATGGTATTGGGGATATCCTCAATAACGCGAATCCCCCAAACGTTGCATTCCTAAAATCACTACCAGATGATTTTTCGAGTGATGAGTATGAGGTATTCTTGGTGCAGGCTTCTTCGCCGTAGTCAGACTCGGCGCCATATATCTCGTCGTCATCGATCGACAACTGCTGGCGAATTTTTTCCCAATAGTCCTGGACTTCTTTTGCGTGGCAGAATGCACCTGTTGGCAAAAATCCCCATTCCAACTCATCGATCCCACTCACGGGCGAATTTCGCAAGCTACCTAAGAAGTCGAAGGGTTGCTGGCGCATTTGGCCATAACGTTCATGAGATTCTGCTTAAGGGGTTCGTCGGTGGCGGCATTGTAGGTAGATGCGATCGATGATGTTAAGTCGGCCACGGAAGCCTTGCGGGTCATCAAACGCTATATTGCCGTCGGATTCGATGGAAAAGTTGAGAGCGCCGTCCGAAGCTCCCTTCCAGATGTCGATCAATGCGGCGGAAGGGGCGGCAACATCCACGTCCTCGGTCTTCTAGACTGAAGAGTGTGGGTGATGCTCGCGGCACCGCCAACCAGAACAAGTTGGCGGCGCAGCTCTGGACGGACCAGGCGGGTGGTTCCCACTCTTCTTGGTGGTATCTGGTGGCAGAGGCCGAACGCCAGCAGCTCATTACCTAGACCCGGCGAATTCTAGAGAACAGCCACCCGCTCGTCAAGGAACTATTGTCTCTGGTTCTCTACCACTACGGATTGGAAGATCTGGCAACCGATGCCCTTGCCGGAAAAAGCTACCTAGGTATTGGGGGAAACGGTGCGGCCAAAACAAGACGATGGCGAAATGGGAAGCGAACCATCCATGGACGCATTCACTAAGGACCAGATCGCTAAACTTCGCCGTTTATTGGTGAGAGGGGATACCAGTCCTTTTTAATGGCCACGTACAATACCTCTACCTAGAGGTATGTACTTCCCGTTCCCAACCTGTGAGGTGAAGTGCGGCGCTGCGGCACTCCAGTCAATGTCGCAGAACGACAGAACGCCCACAGCATGACACTTGCGGTGCGGGCCATCGTTGAGCTCTTCAGCATCTCAAACCGCGAACATGAGGTTAACCGGCAGATTCCCGCCTTCTCCGTCTCGCACGACCACCAATCTGTACGGATCTACGGCCATTACCCGGTAATAACGGAACAGGTCCTGCGAAAATCCAGTTGCCTGAGAAAGCGATGGAACATCGAAGCCTGCATGACTCGTGCCGGATGGCCCCTTGAGCGTGACGGTGCCTTGGCCGGGACTTCGGGCACGGCCGGCTTAGTCACGGGTGGCTTGACCGGCACTCTGGTAAAAGATGGCTTAACCGGCACTTTGGGTACGGCGGGCTTCCACTTGACTGTTCTTGTCACGGAACTGTTTCTGCTTCTCGAGCAATGCGACACGTTTCTCACCTTAGCCCCCAATCCTTCACTTATCGTATACGGTGAACATTCCCTTTTCCTAAGAGATACTGAATTGGTGATGACCCAAAAACTTACTCACCTGGCGGCACCTCAACCGCCTCTAGCGGGTCTGTCCGTCAAGGGCCGCAGCCACCCCGTCGGGAAAGGGAATTTCACATGCTGCGGTAGATAAGAGAATCTCACGCGCTGTAAGTGGGTGGGTCGCCTGGTGGGGCCAGGGGGGACAGGTACCCGTGGAGACCCTTCCATATCCTCCTCCTCTCAGTCCTCGATGACTATTGTCCTATTCTTAGCCCGGCCTCCCTCCTTCGCGCTCTTTCTCTTTTTCCTGCCGGCGTCCTCGTTTTTTACCTTGACTGGTATGTGCGCTGACTTTGGAAGTGGTCTTCTTCGGCCAAAGCGACGGAAGCTCCTTCCTGTATTTCTTGCCAAGTTCGGTAGAGGTACCTAGCGTATACACACGGCATCTATCGGGAGTTGAGACTGCTCGCTCATGGTCTCAAGTTGGGACGCTATCGGGTGTGGTTGATCGCCGTCCTCCGTGGCTCAAACGGAAACTTCATGCTATTGATGGAGAGGAAGCTACAGAAAGAAAAGCAGCAGTGGCCGCACAATCCACGAAGAAACGATTAAGCAATGGGGCAAAACAACCTCCAATATTGCAACGAATCGTTAGAGGTATCTTTGCAAAGATTGTAACGAACCTTTCCGAAGCCAAGTGGACCTGGACAGACACTACACGTCCCAAAGGACCAAGGAGAACGAAGCCTGGGCCCCTCAAGACGAATAGGACTATCGTCGTTTTGATAATGACGGATACCCAAAACAAAGTAGCTGGGATTATTCCGAATGAAAATTCGGGATTCCGTTGCACTATATACAACAAGCCATATGCCGGAGGTCTTGGAGGGGAGGTAGAGGAGGGTGGTTTCGACATGTACCTTAATGGGCCAAACCTTTTTTAGAGGCGTGGTCGGCGTTGATGGCGTTCTGCGCTGGTGGCCCTCGAGCGAAGGATTGGTTAGACAACTGCCGACGGAATCATACGAAATGCTGCGAGATCAAGAAGACCATAGAGACGGGCACCGATTTCTTGCCAACTAGGCTGCTCGATGTCCAAGCATTGGGAACTGTATTCGCCGGCGGTAAGAGTATGATCAAACTTAAAAGTCTTTTGAAATAGTAAATCGGATGAAAGAGAAAGTTCAAAGCATCGTTTGTCTACGGAAACATATTAGAGAGACGAGCATATATCAGCCTAGTTTCTCGATGCCCTTTCGTCTCATCCTCTTGAGATCATTTGCGCCGTCTTTCCCTGTGTCTCCATGCCTCCCAATAAAGAGGTGGCTTTGGGGTGGAACACTGCAAACGAACGCAGTCAAGTTCGACAGGACTGCGCCTGGACCTTAGCCGACGAGAATAATTTCCAGCAATTATCTGGTCGGTTGCCAATTAACGCCGACTAGGTACCCTTAGGATGGCTGAATGCCTGCCATGTGATAGCGAGCATGATTGCCATCAACATGGGGACTATGCCGGCTTGCTTTAGAGTGTATGTCAATGGCGAATCCGAGAAACGTTGACATAATAATAGTCTGATGGAATAAACGAAAGCTGAGATCGTAATACACGCCAAAGAAGTCTCAACCTTCTCCAAGATCAGTAGGTAGACTATCCAAGTAGGTTCGTCTGCGTAGTTGAATTCGGGTAATGACGATTGGGAAATTGAGTTTATTACGAATCTGTACGTTGCCCAGTTGCTGGTTAGCGTCTCCAAAGTAGGAGGAATGCGCGCTTCTAATATGGCTTAAAAGGGCACAATCGAATAAGGCAGGCGGGCACAGACATAGTAGGGACCTACCTCAAATCTATAACGACTATACACAGTACCGAAAGGCTTTTCGAATGTCCAGAACCTGACTGTGGCAAGATCTTTAAAAGAAAGGACGCACTCGACCACAATTTGACAGCACACAGTACCGAAAAGCCTTTCAAGTGTACGGAGCCCGGCTGCGACTCGCTTCAACGAAGGCATGCTCTAATGAGGCGGGTCCGGTGGTCGGCAACCCAAACAAGACGACTTGGACTCTTGTGGCGGAAAAGGTCAAGAAACACAGACCGTACGTCAAGCACGACATATATTGGCCGAAAGATGAACTCCCCAGAAAAATTCCGACCGCTAGAATTGTCACTCGAACGCTACTCGCGGAGGAATGGCGACAAATGCTAGGTACGCTTCAAAATCCCCAAGCCGGTTCAAACCCGGCCAAGCACCGCCGCCAACGGGATTGGCAAGATCACCGCCGACGCCGCCATTGCCGCCGCCGTCGCAGAGGCCTCCGTGCCCCAGAGCTCTTGGTGTGTCCACTGCACTCGAGAAAAGGGGAAAAGAAACCGCCGTGGATGATTCACCAGCTGTCTATAAAAGACTGGCCTTCCTCCTTCTTTTTCTTGTTCCTGCATCATCAACCCTACCAGGAACAACCAAACCCCTTCCAAGCCCCAAGCACATCATCACCTCTCGCTCACTTGAACGCAAAACAAACCTTTTCGACACCAGTATCAACCAGCAGATCAGCAGCCCACCATGAGTACTTCCCAGGTTCAAACCAGCCCCATGCTCCCCGCCTCCTCCATCGCAGGTATTCCCCACGACACCCCTCGCCAAGTTTTCGAGAACATCAGGCGCTGGAACGAAGAGTGCCAGAAGTGGCCGGACGTTGCCCTCAAGTCTGGAGAGGTCTGCCCGCCCTCGCAGCGAGGAAGCAAAGCCACCTTCAGAGCGCGACTGGAGATTTGCCCGCCTGGACAACAACCACCGTGTCATCCCCGAGAAATCTGCCATTTTCCCTGTCACCACCTTGAATGAATGCTTGTTATGCGGGTACGACTGTGTCGCCCCCGCCGCTGGGAGCGCGGCCACCGGGTGCATGCCTTGCCAGCATGCTAAGGTCGCGTGTGAGGCCACCCCCGCCTGGGCCTGTTGGCGTAGCATCGCGATTCCAAGACTACGACAAGTTGCGAAACTTGTCTGTCCGTTGTAAAAATTGGATCCACAATGGATACCAAATTACTTACAAAGC
This sequence comes from Neurospora sp. LNF1-1, assembly GCA_009805225.1. NCBI lineage: Eukaryota > Fungi > Ascomycota > Sordariomycetes > Sordariales > Sordariaceae > Neurospora > Neurospora sp. LNF1-1. Next base: position 61,341 of record RAOM01000041.1, read on the forward strand.
TTTGCTTTGCACCTCGCCTCTCAACCGGTCTGCGGTCCGGGCGGTGTATTCAAAACCATCAAAACGATGGTTACATCGGCCCTTTGGGCAATATCACGCCGCAACCTCAAACAGGCGTGCACGGCTAACCACCTCACATTGGACTTTCGGACCCGTGTCAAGCCAACTGGGTCAGTCCAAGATGATTGACCACATCATTGACCAAGCGAAAGCTTCCTTGGCCCAAGCGCCCAGGCTTGATAGACGACGACGACGACGACGACGACGACGGAACTCTACCAACCGGCCCAGTCGATAAGGTAAGGAAACCGGACTGTTTGTCCGACATGCGGCCTGCGCTTGATGACATCTACTACCTCCAAACCACAGTGTCACATTTCCCGCCCGAGATAGTCTCTCACGTTCGTAAGAACAAGTTGCTGAAACCTGTGTCGACCATAATACTTGCAGATAGGCGGCCCCATTCTGTTTTGTTACCTACCTAGAGGTACGACATGAAAGTGCCACACTCTGCCTATGAGGTAGAAGACCAGCGTAGTCGCTTGGACAATAATCTTAAGGCACGGCCCGGCCCGCCCTCGCCCGGGATGCCGAACTTGACTGGACCAGAGCAAGGGTGGCTGTTATAGCAGCCAGGACCGACTTTGACGACGAGGGCGACCAAGCCACATCAAGCTACGAAGGTAGCAGCGACGAGGCCAACACTGGTCCCAGCCGGGATCGGTCCTCTCCCCCCCTTCTCGTCCCAAGAAGGGAAAGGAGCTCGCAAAGAAGCGCCCTATCGTCATTAAGGACGAGGAGGACGAGGGTTCTGAGGAGGAGGATGATGAGTCAGCTGGTTATCTGATTAAGAAAGCTAAGACTTCAAAGCCCGAGTTCCCGTTCAACAAGAACCACATTGTACTCATCCAGAACTAATCCTCAACCAATACAGGATCTAACCTGTTTAGGTCTCCTATCACAAAATGAAGAGCATCTATATTAAGGAGATCTTTAGAAAGAACCTAACCAACGAGATGAAGAAGTGGATGTGCGAGGGTTGTACTGCTAATAAGGCCAAGAGATGTAAGATTCTTTAACCTATACTTGACTTATTCAGGACTAATATATGACCAATCCAGGCCCTCCCGAGACCCGCCCATCGGATGGGGAGGTCGGTTGCGCGATTTGGGATTATTTCGAGATTGATTGATCAGGAGGAGGAGGATAAGATGGCTGAGATTTTAGCGGCGAAGGAGGCTGAGAAGGCTGCCAAGGAGAAGGGTGCTCCCGCTGACGCCCATGATGAGAATGAATAGACGAAGCTGAACTGGTCGGGGATTGAATTGGGACTTATCCTACATAAATTGGCGATTACCAGGACGACCAAGCGGCATCAAGCAGCCTACGCCAGGTCTTGAGCAACCTCAACTCAGCCAGTCAGGTTATGGGCAGTCCGAGATAGGATTTGGGCACCCTCAGGTAGGCGAGCCCGGTTAGTGTGACAGCGCGGGCATGGGCGAGCCTGAGCATGAGCCTGAGAGGATTGAGGTCTTTGCTGATTGGCCATTTCGTCTCGGAGTCCTAGCTCGGAAAGATTTTCTTCGTTACGTCTTAGCTCGGACCAAAAGGCTTTGTTTCGTTGGCGTCTTTGCTCGAGTTCCACGAAGGACGGGCCATTTTGACTGTGTAAGGTAGGTATGTCGTCGTCGCCAGTGCCTTTACGTTGCTTTGGCCTCTTTGGAAAGTCTTCAGTGGCCACTTTGGCTTTGTGTTTCTTGCTTCTTCGCTGGTTTTGGCGTAATATGTCGGCGTTCACGGCCAGAATATTGCAATCTTCGCAATAATATTTCTTTAAGTTCGCGGGCGGCAAAATATCCGACATTGCGTCTTTGTGTTCCTGGTTTTGCTGGTGTCGGCGTAGTGGGAAGTTGTTCTTGAACGGAATGTTGCAATCTTCGCAGTAGTATCGCTTCGATACTATGGCCTCTTGGGCGTCTTTGTGTTTCGGGGTTTGTTGCTGTCGGCTTAATACCTCTAGGGAGTTGTCGTAGAATGGAATGTCGCAATCTTCGTAGTAGTAGTTCTTCGACGCTAGAGTAGGTATGTTGTCTTGTCGGTATCTCCTTTGCCTCGCTGTTGTTTCCGCACGGATTACCTCTTTTCTGTCCGTTGCCTCTTCACCGCCATTTGCGATCTCTTCTGGTGACTTGGTGATTCTTCCATGAGAGCCCCGGAATCTATTAGTGCAATAGGTTTTGTCTGTTAATCCCAATATAGTGGTACTCGAACAGATCTTTGGGCCAAGGACAAATTGTCTGTTGTGCCGGAACACACCATTCCTCACCGCCGCACCTCCGTCGACACCACCGCACGCAGAGGCATCGCCGGAACATCTTGTCGCTGTACGAAGAGCAACTCCCACCCGGCTGGTGCGAGGTTTGCCAGCAAGATCTTGTTCGGCGGCCTCCTTCCGCTCTCCGGAGGAGGAGGACGAGCGTCTCCACACGTGCCTCGAACGCTTCTCCGCCGCTACTGCTGCCGCTGTCGAGGATGAAAAGGAATCCGACGTCGAGATGCTCGAGTAGATTGTTTCAGGCCGGCCCGCGCCCACAAGCGGTGCGCTATGTGGCCGTCTTGAATTTGTTGATGAGCTACTCCCTGGTGGGGGTCTTCTTGTTTCCCACGGGCCGATCTATACCCTTCCTACTGTAATCTAGTCGACGTGCTTCTTGGGTACAATAGCCCAATTCGATGAAGATCACTAAACGGAAACTTCATTAGTACCTCTATGCCAACTTTTACAGTTCAGGAATATTACTCACTGCGGCACCACTTGTGAATACTAGGCGTGCTGGTCTTGGTGGCAGTGGGAGGCTTGGTTGCCCTGGGAGTCTTGGTGGCGGGAGCCTTGGTGGCAGCGGGAGCCTTGGTGGCAGCGGGCTTCTTGTTGCGCTTCATGGCCGGCTCGACATCGAAAAGCTAGACACTCGCGGTCTACGAGGCCACCTCGCACAAGCATGCCACACACGCTACGCGGCTACAGAGGCAAATCGCGACAGAGTGGGGCGCCTTGTGCGGGCATTGCAGGTCGCTCCTGCGTTCTCTACAGATTTTCCAGTGGACACTGCAGCAAACCTGCAGCCCGGAAACGCAGCCTCGCCCTTCACTAAACGGCAACCTTCCAAGGCAGCGAGGCTTGTGCATCCAAATATTCTGGACCACGGACAATCGGCCATACACCTGGGGAACACCACTGCTCCGTATGCCTCAAGAACTTGGGGGTCAAGAAAGCCCTCCTACGCCATATACAGGCAGGGCACCTAGGAGAAAGCCAAGAGTACCTACAGGTACCTACCTATATCGAGCTAACGATTTACACAGGCAAGCCAGGACGGAGCTGCCGCCGCCGGACTACCGGCGCCCGAGCCCGAGCCCAATATGTCACCCAACTGGTGTACGCCCGATTTGAGAAAAGGGGCTGTCTACCCCTGTTGGCGTCGTTAGAAACTGCACATCGCGGTTCTCTCTACGAGCGTAGAGGTAGAGAAAAGTACATGCACCGTACACATCAATACCAGAAGCACCTCGAGTCCGCAGACTACCGCCGGAAGGAGGCCGAACGCGACGGCATCGCGCCTCGCTACGATTATTGCAACGAACGTGTGCGACGTAGACCAGAGGTTTTCCCCTCAAAATGGGGCAAGGGGTCCGCGGCGGTGAAGGGCTTGGATACAACAAATGGAAACAATATCGTGGAAGGAAAAGAAGCGCGAGATGTTATTTGGGCGTGGGCTGCATTCGAACTAGAAGCCAAGTTCGAGAAGGAGAACAAGAACCAAGTTCGAAGTTGAAGGCAAGAAACCACTGTACCTAAAGAGGAGGCACATGAAGATACCTTACTAGCACGAAGAGTGTCAGTCTTTGCCTCAACAATTGTCTGGAAGAGCACCATGGCTAACACGTTGGGGCTATCTCTAAGCTCTTTAACAAGCTGAGTAGTCCTTTTCTCTTCTTTGCTAACATGGCAAGGAGCACCCCTTACCCAAACCGTCCAATATTCCTGGGAGGAAGGAAGTCCGAAGGCATTCTAATCTCGCTATCACATGTACTAACAAATTGTGCTCCGCCAGTTCCAGGGACGAGAAACCCAGGTCAACTACTTACATTACCTAACGCCAAACGAGTCGTGTTTCCCTGCCTCCTGCTCTGTTGCACATGTCATGATGATATTGAGGGCATCCATCCCGACACCCCCTCGCCCTGAGTGGGTGACGCCAATACACGTTGTACAACGACCATCCGTATTCGTGGTGTTAAGAGGCCGCATAACAAATCGGAAAAGGACGAGCTTAAGGAAGGACATCGAGAGGATCATGACGACAAAGCCCATAAGCGTTTCAGAGCCGAGGGTCTCGAGACCAGCAAGACTGAGACTCCCGAAAGCAGCAAGACTGAGGATCCCGAGGGTAATAAGACCGAGACTCCTGCCACCACTCCCGCCGGCGCATCGTTTTAGCCCAGGTAGTCTTGTCTTTCGCCACTAATTGTCCAACTATAACCCACCTCTCTTTAGCTAATTGGCCAAAACCGAGCTATATAGGTACTTTCTACCAATAATGATTGGTCTAAATTGGAAGCAGTTTTGTTTTAAAAAAATCGAGTAAGGCTTGGCGACAATTACAATGGTTAAGAGGTACTGAATCAATCCATCTCTGGTTGAATCGTTCGTCGGCCAATATACCTCTAAGGGGGAAAGCACAATGCAAACTCAGGGTATCACGAGCATGATAAACACCTCAATCTTGGCTGGCCAGGGTTCCTCAAGCCAACTCGACTCGAGTATGGCTATCATTTGATTCGAAGGCTGCTCCTCTACTCCGCCCCTTTAAAGTTTCCTTCCCTTTTCGTCCGCGAGAAAAGCCTCCTCCAACTCTTTCCGTTCCTCATCCGTAACCAAGCCCTTCTTGATCTGATCCTCAAACCATCACCTCAAGTTCTTCTTCCTAATCTCCGCCTCCGTTAGCCCTTTGTTCTCCTCCTTAATTTGCCTCACCATCTCTTCCCATGCCAAATCACCCCAGAAATGCCTACGAGCGCCGAGAAAATCGTTGTCAATCCGAGTCCCCAACACTCCCTGCCCAAGAAGCCCCCCTCGTCCTCCCAACGCAACATCCCTCTACGGTCCCCAGGGTGCCCTGGCCCGAAGAGGTTCCCAGATGCCTCGTCAGGATGGATAAGCTGGACTCTATCCACCTCGATGTCGACCACGGAAGGAACTGGGTCGACTTGTGCGGCAACTCCAAGTTGCTTTACCAAGTCTAACCTCACACCCCCAACCTCAACATCAACAAAGACAACGACAAGTCTGACGACGAGAACGAGCACGATAAGAACAGCAATGCAGTTATTATCATGTCTGACACCGAGTCGGAGGAAGAGTTGTGGGTATCTAGAAAGGACTTCAAGGATGCAATTGACAGACTGTCTACGACTACCGCAAGCTCGGTCAAGAAGAGCGATATTAAAGACTTCATTACCAAAAAAAAGGTACCTGAGAGTAAAGAAACTCAGGCTCCCTCTCCTTCGTCCCCTTCCGCGCCTCCCTTCCCCCCTCCCCCCCTAAAACTCCATATCATCCGCCGTCACCGTCCCCTCCCTCTCCGCCCTCTCCTCCCTCTCCGCCCTCTCCCTCTACCTCGCCTCCACCTCCCTCCTAATCCTCTTCCTCCTCAACATCCTCCTCCAATGCTCCGTCCTCCACCCATACTCCCCCGTGTCCTTCTCCTCCCAGTCCCTCTCGTGCAGCGTCCGCTGCAGCCTTGCCCGCATCTCCCTGAACCGGCGAAAACCCAGGGCGCGCTCCGCGGCAAGGCCATTCTTTATCAGCCCGGCCCAGGGCTGCACGCCGATGCCGGAACCGAGCCAGCTGCGCCAGGTGAGGCGGGCATAGGCGCAGGTCGGGCACATGGTGGTGCCGAAATGAAAACGGCGCGGGCCGGAGAGGGTCTCGCAGGCCTCGCCGGGGGCCAAGGGAGCGGCGCCGGCGGGGGAAGAGAGGCGCAGGCGGTTGCTCATCCGGCATTCGACCTTGTAGTGGCGGGCGCAGCCGCAGGAGAAGGATCGGACGACCTGCAAGCACATGGCTTTTTGGGGTGAGGTTAGCAAAATGTTTGGGTGAGGTGGGGGGTGTCGGGATGGGGCTTTGAGGGGTGAAAGGACGGAAAGGGGGTTGGCTTGTTTGGACTGAAGCAAAATTGCCAGTAAAGAGCCATCCATCTGTTTGTCCATGCCCCTGGTTGCTGTTTTTTCTCCAGGTCTTCGGTCAGGGACAACAGAGGTAGCAGGGAAGACATGGGAGATCCGCAAGGAACGTAAAGATCGCAACCAAGGAGCAAACAGGCAGGAAGAACAACATCAAAACGAGATCCTGAGAAAGGCGATAAGGCAAGGAAGGTGTTATCTCCGACATTAGATGCTTGAAAGCTGAGTGAATGCAATCTGACAGCGCATAGATGTCGCGCTTAAATCTTCAAGTGAACGCACGGCAGGAGTGTAAAGAGGACAGAAACCCCTTCCTTTGGTTCCATCGACAACTGAACAAAATGGAAGAGAGAAAGGTGAAGGCAGGGTGTAAATCCAAAGATGCAGGTCCTTACTTCCAATCAAAGATTTTTTTGTTGCGAGGCAAAGGAGAAGTCGTCGTGATCCAATCAACAAGACCGAAAGAATCTGGAAGCAAAAGGGCGCAAGTCCCCGATATCTGTTTCACTTCACCGTTAGCCCAGTCCATGCATCTTTGTCGTTAACTCTCAAGTGAAAGTCTTGATCTTGATCTCAAGCTGAACTCAGAAAAAAGCTAGTAGACTTACGCGAGTGCTTTCGGAATGTGTTTAGTAAAGTAGCGAGAGCTCTTTCCGAAATTTCTTGAGTTGAGAGATGGATGGAGAAAGCCGCGAGGCGAGATCTCAAAGACAAGTTCTTGATGAGAGGAGCGAGGTGCGAAGTGCTGAAATCCAGACAGAGGCAAGCCTTGTGCTTGGAAGATATTTTGATCGCAGCCGAAGAAACGGAAAGGTTGACTCTCTTGAAGAGGTTGGTCGGGGAAGGAAAGTTTGAAAGGAAAGTTTGAAAGGAAAGATTATCGATGGTGGGGTTTTTATGGCACACTTTCGAGAGACCATGGAAGATCCAGAAGAGGGACGAGGCTGCAGTCGATATGGGAAAGTTCGATTCTGAAACAGCGAGTTAGCAAACATGCTCGAAGACTTCGGATGACAAGCCAGGTGATCAGAAGACAAGACTCATCTGGTGGGGCAACATGCTTTGGACGAACCGTCCCGTCTACAATAAGACGTCCCTGTCTTGAATAGAGGTAGAGCTGTAGGCAGAAACACTGAGGTAGTAACCCTTTTGCGTGGACTGTAGGATCGTTTTGAGAAACGAACGGAAAGCGCTAGGCAGAGGAAGTTCATCGGGCAATCTGGTTGTGATGATACGGCAAGGCAGTCATTTGTTGATGAGATCAGCTTCACCTTATTGCTCGCAACAATAATGCTATCAGGGTACCTCTAATTCGTTGGTGGAAACAGGCATCTCACACGCCTTCACATCCGTTCTAGACCTAGTAGTCGCCAAAGGGCCGAAGTGGTCTATGTTTCTGTGCTGGGAATTAACGTCCACGTCAAGAGCCAATAGAACTCGAGAGAAACGTCATGAAAGGGCAGGACATCCGCGTTACAGGCGTAATTTCCTCTAGGTACAAGAGACTCGGACAGACAAACACCCAGGTGCGGTCAGATATGAGGAATGAATGACAGAGGTACCTGTACGGGTTAATACCAAAACTACACCAAAAGCAAGCTTCAGGGGCTGAAGAGAAAGATGGCGAACAAGGAGGAATCCCTGAGAGATTGTGAAGGCTTGTATGGATATTGTCCATTTCTACCTAGAGGTATCTACTCTGTATGCTATGGTTTACGAACGAATAAAGTACAGTACCCTAGACTAGGTACATATTCGTGATTCACCATACCCAGACCCACCCCTACAGCGTTGATTACATGTAGCTGACCCCGAAACAATAACAACCCGTCCCACAGCGATCCATCACCACCTGCCTGCCACCCGCAATATCCGCAAACTATTCAATCTGCAAAGGAAACCAAGTTCCAGTTCATGGAGTGTTGTTATCGCGTGGCTCCCTACGGTCTGCCACCGGCACAAAACACGCCGAAGCTGAAGCTGCTGGCCATTGAGTCGCGCTATCTTGGATTTCATCATTAACAACCATCGCTATCCAAGATGGATATTCCATTTCCCATCGGAAGACATCGGTATCAACTCCTTGTCTCGAAGATTCGGGTGGGTTCAAGCTTGAGTCCCCAGGCGACCAAATCGGCGTTGAGGATGGACTGTGCGATGTCCCCAGCACCGGCCATACCGGCGAACTCGGAGAAGATAGCCTCGTTGGGCTCCGGATTTTCCCTGCGATTTCAAGGCCGGTGTTAGCTTCTGACAAAAGCAAGATGGTGGATAAAGGCGTTTAACCCGAGAATATGGCGTTCTTTGAGGTGATGTACTGGTCGCTTCCCTCCACTCGAGCAGTTCACTGCAAGGTGCGAACGATGTTGTCCCACAGTATGCGTCAATCGAATTGGCGTGGGCAAAGGTGGCGTGGACAGCCGCGAGGCCATCACCACCGCATGCGACGCCCGAGGAAGACTTCAGAGCGCAGGAGCATCATGTGCCACTCCTTCTTATTGAAGCTAGCAATAAGCTTGATGAGTGTCCACAGGCCGTACTCCTTGGGCTCTTCCTTCTTGCGTGCGGCAATAGCAATGAACTGACGCTCTGTTGCGACTTGCTGCGATCCAACTTTTGGGCGATGTTATCTTCGGGATCCCCTCTACCAAGCGAGGGCAGAGCCCGGGCAGACTGGCCACCCGAGGCGGAAGAGTTGGGCTGCGTCGGCTGGGCCGAAGCGACGGTGTCCTCAGGGATTGAAGGGACGGAAAGGCCATCACCAATGTCGCAACGCTGCCAGTTGTGTTAGTACACTGATGTACATCCCAAAGCAACGAAGTCGTGGGGAGTATCGTACCAGAAGACCGATATATTCGTTGGCATCCGTGGTCAGAGCATCGGGAGGCAAGACCAATCCGAAGGCGTATGTGCCTGACTCACTCCTCAAGGGGTGTATCCACGCCACAGACCGCGCTGCTCACTGGGGTCACGATTTACTCTGATTTTGTTCCTCTTCTCTCGATGGTTGTCCGGGCCCCTATACATCAATCGCAGCCATGGTTACGACCAGAGCAAGGGCGGCGGAACATATGCCCTGCCACCTTCCGCTGGTGGTCGTCGGGTATGGAAAATATATACGACTAGGCACACAAGACCATCGGAGTTAGGTTCCGTTGTGACAGAAGACACGAGGGTGGATGAAGGCGTTGTACTTTGGATGTGTGATCGAAGAAAATGCTCGACTCTCTTAAAGAGGAGCTTCTGTATGTAGCACCGGATCGAAACGAGAATCAGCCGTGCCAAGTGGCATACGGAGTGGTAGAGGGAAGTACCGGAGTTCGTAGAGACGGAAGCCGGGCTTGTCGAGGTACTCGGGCGTTGTCTTCAGTCGAGGACAATGGGGAGCGGGCGCGGAGGCCGTGCCGTTGTCAAGTGGGCAGGACCTTCATGGCCGCCGGCCCGCTCCATGACTGTGTACTGAGACTTGTTAGAAGACATTCTCCGAAAGATGAAGGGAATCAAAATTACCTACCTTGAGCAGGTGGGAGATAGTGTCGACATGAATGGAGTGAACAAAGACAGCGAGGCACGAAAGAGGTGGTGAACTTGTTGATTGAAGAAGAAGACGACGATGACGACGACGACGAAGAATCAGGACGGGACCTGAGGACGGGGAACCGTCGATTTAAGTACAGGAATCTATGTGCGGCTTGAATGCAAACTTTGGGTGGTTGACGAGAGCTGTTGGGGCCGGAGGCAAGTGTCGAACATAGAGGAACTCGTTATTTCTTGGTTTGGTTCCGATCAAGGAGAAGCGCGAGTCAACGAGGACGACTGGAAGTAGACGGAACGAGGGGACGGAGGGGACCCCGACCGCTCTGAGCCTCTGTGTTACTACCAGACACCAAGGCACGAGTCCCGACTGCGAGGCTCATATCCCCCTCCTCCTCGCTCCTTCCTCCACGACGGGAACTCGCCTCTTGTCATGCCCTCCTTTTATTCGCTCCGTCGGAGGTCATGCATTATTCCGGTTTCGGGGACCCAGACCTCCGAGCCTCCGCGCTACTGCCCGGCATCAGGGTACGCCTGGCACCTTGAAAGTCATGGCTGCGAGGCCGATTTCCCCCTTCCTTCTTGTTCCTTCCTCCCAAGCCTCGCCTCTTGTCAAGCTCTCTCCTTATTTGCCCAGCGCTCGAGTTGAGGTCATCTCCGTCAAACCTCTCGGACAGACCTGTTACTGCCACACCAGGCACCAAGGCACGCCAGGCAACTCGAGAATCCTGGCTGCGAGGCCACTGTCTCTTCTTTCCTCGCTCCTTCCTCCCAAGACTTCGGCCTCGCCTTTTGTCAAGCCCTCCCCTTATTTGCCGGCAAGTGTGCGGCCCAGTACCTCCTGGCCTTGCGTTCAGATTGTGCGAGAGGCAGAAGGAAATCTCCTCCCGTACTCCTCTCTCCCCAGGTACTTAATCCCTGTCTTCTCCCCTTTCTCCTCTCCTCAATTTCTCCCTCCATCATCCCATCACCTTCATCCAATTTCTTCCTCCATCATCCCATCACTCTTCTCTCAAGCCTCCCGTCCCAAGCTGTGCCACCAGCGGGACCAAACAACGACACTCTCTCCTTGGCCTCCCGGATCTCCTTCTCGTCATCCTCGCTGATGGAAGTCAGAGGTAAGTCAGGTTGACATTTTCTTGATCTCGTTCTTCGGTTCCTTTTCTTGCAAGTTCCGTTCACCGTACCACCACGGTGCCTTCGACTTCCAGTCCCTACAATCTTCGATGATACCGTACTGACCCATTTATTGCTTGACTCAGGCGCTCAATTTCACCGCTCGACGAGGAGTATATCGACATATATTTTGATCCCCAAATTCGAGTTTCCCCAAGATTACAACAAATGGTGGTCCAACAACATGCAACCCGACAAGTGAGTAAACTAAGAATTCGCTCCTGACTTGAGGTAGCACACTGCAAACGAGCCCCTCGCACTTTTGTCCCGTGTCCTTCCAACGGGGCCAGGCTCTCCGTTGGAGACATCACTGCCACAACCTGAGGCCAGCCTGACCAACTCAGTCAGAACTTGACTTGACTGTCAAGCAAGGTTGCTCACGAAGGCCACTCCTCCACCTTCCCAGTCCAACCCAGTGGCCCACCACTACACCAAACCCCATCCATCATGTTCCTCACCACCCACCCACCCAAGACACAACAAGCTAACAACTCCCTCTTCTCCTCTCCAGGATGACGACCGACGTTGCGCACCCGCTCATCCATCTGTCTGTTTCCATTCACTGCCGTTGTACTTCGAGCCGGGCACATCCCAATATTTTCGGCGTTATCAACAACTCCAAATGCCGGGCCCGGCCAGCGCCTTTGCCGACCTCCCGGCAAGGCGGCTGATATGCCACAAGCGGCTGCCGGGCCCGAGCATTACTGCGCGGAGGCGCCTAAGCAGCACGAGTACTACACAAGATTGCCTCTCGTCTACCCCGATAGGGGGCGGTCAGAAATGGTTCGCAGTCCGAGCAGACCATCACACGTGTGCGTCGGCTAACTCGGCTTCAGCTTCGGCTTCACAGCTGAAGAACTGGCCACGCTCTGTGCAACTGTTAGTAACAGGTTTCCTAACCTGGGGATAACATTGACCTAAGGTACCGAACGGGGACCGCTGCGCGGGATCCTAAGGAGGGACCCCAAGGATACGACCACATGCCATGGTGAGTACCTCGCTTCTGTTCTGTCTTTGGTTCATGTTGTTGTCGGACTTAGTGTCATGTTCGATGGAATGTCAAGCTAAAACATGGTTACTTGCTTCTAGGTCGGCGCTATCGATGATGGCGCTTGGCGTGATGACTGTCGGGTTTGCCAGCATTGAGTTGCTTGGATCTGGGGGTTCGCATCTCCGGGGGGGCCAAAGGATGCGCAAAGAGACAGGTCGCTGCCTCGGGCGAAGGACGAAACAGCCGCCTGACGATGGTGTCCCGGACCCCAAGCAGACTGGTGACCCGAAAAGTCAAGTCGACCCAGTTCGAACTAATCTACCGCTGCCAAGACTGTCTCGCTTGGAACCAAGGAGGGGCGAGCATGGCAGCCACCTGGACCGTCATATAACGACTATACACAGTACCGAAAGGCCTTTCGAATTTCCAGAACCTGTCTCGCTTGGAACCAGGGAGGGGCCTTGCCCCCGCCTCTCGAAACATTGCCTACACTGCTCGCAGCGTCACCATTACGATGGGGGCCCCGGTCATGGCCATGGTGGGAGGTGACGCCAGCCTCAATACCACGATTGTAGGTAGTTTCCTGGGTTCGAATTACCCTCACCGGCTCGTTGAACGCGGTGCTCTGGACTAGATCGGTGGAGGACATGGAGGAAATTTTGGGTTGGGTTCGTGGTGGTGGTTGTGATTGTGGTTTTGGTCATGTGCCTGTTCATGTTGGTGGTGTTGTTGGTGTTGCTGCTGCTGCTGCTGGTGGTGGTGGTGGTGGTGGTGGTGGTGGTGTTGGACATGTTGACAGGAGTAGCTCGACGGCCAGGCAAAGAACTGGCGCAATGTAGTTGCACATAGTAGTGTATTAGATAAACTTTCATCGTAACTGATTGTGATGTTTTTGTGGTGTTTCCTTTGAGACATACATGGTGGCCACTTGGCCTTGTTCCTCTCTCTTTCGTTCCGTTTGTCTGTATCCAACTCCCCCCCTTCCCGGACCCTCCCTCCTGGCGACCGGAAGCTTAGTTCTGCGTCTCAGGATTGAACAAGCTCGCCTCAAACTTCTTCGGTTCCTCCCCAATAATCTCGGTCCACGCCTCCTTAAGGGCCATCTTGTCAAACGCAACATCCTTATGATGTCCCTTGGTGGTCCAAATCGATCCCGTATCCTTGACATCCTCCCACCCGGGCATGTGCGCATTCTCCGGGGTATCCATATGTTTCCCGCCATTGATATCTGACTGAGCGCCCCTCTCCGCCATGCCAATCCCCCCAATATACTCCCACTGCGCCACCACGGGCGGGAACAAGCTATAAGACACCAAATCGCGACTCATAACCAGCCTTCTCATCAACAAATCAACAGGATTATCCAAATCCAACGCACTCCTCAACAACAGCTTCGCCGCCCCCGTATGACTAATCGCATACGCAGTCGTGCACGTAATCCCCCCACTCTTCCTAATCACCCTCTCCTTCCCCATCTTCTGCCCCCAATAATCCTGTCCCTCAGGCACTGACTCATCATCATACACCAGTTTGATCTCGTGATCCTGGTGGTACTCGAAACATTGCCCGATACTGAACAGATCCCAGTGCTCGGATAACCAGGGGTCATCGGGGTTGGCCACTATAGGCTTGTCGGGGGAATAAGGCGGAGGGGGCCCGTGGGTCTTGTGGTTGTTGGAAGAGCCGAAGGAGGGGTCGTGCACGGCCGTAGAGTTGATTTGGTTCAGGAAGGAGATGAAGTGGCTGTTGAGGCGCGACATGATAAGCCGGATGTTGAGGTCCCAGGCGGCGTCGGATTCGAGGATTAGGACGGGCGGGGAGCGGAGGCGGGTCATTTCGGACCAGATCTGTGGGGGGTGTTAGTTTTTTGTTTGGTTTGGCTTGGGCTGGTGGTGGTAAGGGGCTATGTGGGGGAAGGGGGAAAAGAGGCTGGAGGAGGGGGAAGGGGGAAGGGGAAGTAGGGAGGTAGGTTTGTTTCTGCTATTTAGGTGATGGAACTGGGACTGGAGGTACGCCCATACGTGGACATTGACGTCTGTATGCGGGATGAACCTCTGGGACACATATGCCCAGCAACACGTGGTGGTCCAAGACCATCTTCGCCATTGAGGTCGGCAGTTCCGAGCCAAAGGTGCCTTTGACTTGAGCTCAAGTCCAAGCTGGGCGGCATAAGTCCGTCGGAATGGGAGGAGGCTGAGGAAAGGGACAGGGAAAGGGAAAAATAACAAAAAGGCAAGGAGAGAAGAAAAGATATACATTAGCATGAGCCCTCCAACACCCCTTCTCCCCCGTCTTCAGCTTTCCCGGCCGATGCGTAGGCGGCATCCCAACAGGGTCAATCATATCCGCCTCCACGGCCGGGTAATCCTCGATATCCAGCCCGGACATGTACGCCTGCAGCGCCATGGCGTCCTCGCGGTCGTAGCGGGCCTTCATGTTGATGTACTTGATGGCGTGGAAGCCGAGGGTGCTGTTGCCCGCGTTGGTCTGGGACAACTCGAGGAGTTGTTCGGGTGTCTTGACTTCTTCTTCATGTTTTCCCCCTCCTCCCTGATTGGTGGCCTCGGGATAAGGTTCATAATGCTGGTTCTCCTGCTGGGCTGCTGCTGCTGAGTTTCCTCCAGGCACGGCGATGGGATCCCTCGTCTCACTTGACGTCTGGAACGTACTGGCCAGTGCTGTCCGGTACCTTTCCAGCACAAAGATGGATAAGAGGACAAAGATGACGAGGGCGATGCGGTGGATGTGTCGGTAGGAACGCCAGTGGGCGATGATGGCCGATATGGACGACCACGAGTGGCCCGTCGTCCCGGTTTGCTCGCCCATCAACATGATGTTGTTGAGGGGGCGACCTGCACTGTTCGGATGTGCCCCGAAATAGACTGTGACCTATTTGGTCTTTAAAGTCCTCGGAGCGAGTGGACGGGGTTCGGGCGGTAATGGAATTGATGGGGAAGATCCGAGTCGGGGAATGGCGTCACTTTATGGCATTTGTATGGTCGTCGGTGCGTGCCGGGCAAGTGGTCGAGGCTTTGAGATGATGATAGATGGTACTGAGTCGCTACAGAGCTGATATGCTAAGCTGGGTGGCAAAAGAAATTGCAATGTGGTTTAGGCCCGGGCCTGTTGAGTTCGAAAACCCGGTTTCCCCGGAGCGCGAATCGGGGACTGTCGATACGCGGATGATCCCAGTATATCGCGTGGATTTTATATATGGTGGATCGGTCTCGTCTCGTGTAAGTGGAAGTGGGGAGAGTGGACCCTTTTTTTCGTCTAATCTCTGATCGGATCTCTAATATTCTGATGGCGGATGAAGACGTCAAGATGTCAAGAGATGGGAGGTTTCATGAAAGAAGGGTATGACGGAAGGATATGCAGTAGATATGGTGCTTATTGAACCCACCCCTCCATATCCCTTTTGGGACAATGAGAGGCGGGCAGGGACGTGGGAAGCAAGAGGAGATGAGGCTGGAACTGGAACTGGCAGTTGAGTGACCTCCTGAGACATCCCATACAAACAATTCCGTAAGGTACTCGATAGTCCATTAAGACTTGTCCTAATTCGGCTGGGGAATTCCAGGCAAAGCAAAAGCAATCTTGTTGGCTTCCTTAGTTGTAAGTTCCCTTGATACGAGGTGACATTTCGCACTTGTAGGATCCTCCTCCACGTATCCACGTAGATGGAGAGCACTGCCCTCTACCCCAGGATAGGAAAAAGATTGGTCAGGGTAATTGGGATAAGCAAGCATGGGGCGTATCCCACTACACTACCAAAGCTTGACCCCGGAGGAAAATCCGCGGAGAGAAGACAAAGAAAAAAAGGGGGACCTGGGACCTGAGACCTGGGATAAGCGTACTCAACCTTGTAGGGCCATGATAAAGTTACCAAGCCTCTCAAAAAAGTTTGTTGCGGTGAAGCTTGTCCAATTGCGGTCTAGCCCCCAGCATACCACCTCATTTAATTCTCCAGAATCCACTGAGGCTGAAGACGACATGGCGCCAATATTAAGAGCATGGCGCCTGTGTTGTGGAAGATGATTGGTCCAAGTCCTGTTTTCGTGTTACCGTTTCCGAAAGGGGTGCCAATCTCACTGTCTTGCTTATTTGCTTTGTATGTTTTGCACCTCGGCGTGTACTGCGTATGGTGTGGTGTGGTGTGGTGTTGGTATGTATGTGTTGGGAAGTTGGCTGACTCTGTGTCGCTTTCGGCTTGTTGTGAGAGAGAGTCTCGCCGCCGCTTCCTTGCAACTTTCCGAGGGAGCCCACCATCTTGAAGCATCAGCCACTGTGATGAAATTTGAGGGGGATATCATGGCAATCTATTTGCAACAAGGCTTGGTTTACCTTATTTGTGTACCTCTGGCATTTAGATGCCGCATGTGCTGAAAAAGATGAGGATGCAAAATGCAAGGGCAAGTGAATGTAACCTGGGAGCCACTCGGCTAACCAGATGCGGTTGGGCGGTCAGTCATCGCCCCCTGCGCCAATACGGCGGGGTCGTTTGGTGGTACATATCCGTGCACGGACCATCTCACCGCTGTCGGAGGTTCTGACAGCGTCCCCAACATTCTCCATCACCTCCAAAGTCCGCGATGATAGAATACGATACCGCTACAGTATTCATACCTTACTAACCACTACGGTCACCACTAGGCAACAAAATTACCGTCGGTCTTTGGACAACTCCGACGCCGACATGCATCCGGGCCTCAAACTGCATCTGCATCACCGATTTCCGGTTGCCACTCACCACCACACCTTACCTTATCTTTATCACCCATTCACATTCCCTAATATCGTACACCAAACCTCACATACCCAAACGCTCAATAAGCCTACCTACCCACCCCCCGCCATCGCCGTCAAATACGTACAGTTTCTCCGTCGGCAGCCGATCCAGTAATTTATCCGGCAAATAACAAGTAAGTGATCCTTCACCACCTACCTGCCTCGGCGTCAGCGCCAACCACTGCGCAACACTGATATCGGTAAACTTGGGCGCCTACAACACCTCAAAGTAAACCACTTCCTCTGTCCCTGTGTTCTCGATATAGTGCCTGCGGGATCTAAGCATGTAGCCCACTCCGCCCGCGGTAAAGTCGTAGGTGCGCGACGCCGAGGGAGCTACCTACGTACACGGTTATCCGCCCCGATTCCTGGATGAAGAAGGCATAGGTCTACTCGTCCGAGGTCGTGTGTCAGTGGATTTCGCGCATGGCGCTCGGGTGGATGGCGAGGCGGAGAAGTTGGCTGCTGCGATGGGGAAGGTTAACGGGTCGATGATCTTGACGGAGCCGTGCCGCCTTCGACCATCATCAGCTGCTGGCGCGACCAGTGAGTGGTACGTGAAGCTCTCGTTACCCGTCACCGCGCCCGCGGGCCGGGTCAAGTTCTGCTCGGCCATATTCTTGGGCGCCGGCATGCCGTTGAAGATGCCCGTACAACTGGTCTTTCGGCAAGTTGTCGAACGCTGAAGTATTAGTCTTGAGGTTCTTGCTGAGCACTTCCACCGGATTACGCACGCAGCATCAGCTCCGTCACCAGGAAGGTGACCTCCTCGTTGAAAGCACCACTATCCCATCAAAACCCAGCAAAAACGCGGTGCCCATCTCCAGCGCTTGCAGACTGTGCGGCACGCCGGCGGGAAAGAACCAGACGTCCGTTGCCTTCGCACACGTCGTCGATGTAAGTCCGGCCGGCCGTCCGCGTCGATGGCCGCTACGCGCGTGCACCCCTTGAGGACCAGCGACCACTCGGCTGCTGTGTGCCAGTGTAGTTCGCGGTACGCGTTGGGCTGTGCTCGAGGCGCGCATGTCGACGCCGGCCATGGCTTTGGCGACGGGGAGCACGTCTTGGTTTTGTGCTGCCGGGCCCAACCGGAATGGCTGCCGACGCCGGCGCGGTTGTGGGCTAGGCCCATGTTGAACATGAATTGCGGCATGCTGCCGGAGTCGGTACCTGGGGGCGCGTAGAGGTCGGGGTTGAGTTTTTCGTAGTCGTATGGCTCCTGTTTTTTGTCCGATCGTCAGTCTATGTCTCTTGCCCTTCCTTTATTTCTTTAAGTGCAGAGCAAGAGGGTAGAGGTATGGAAAGTTCCCTACTCGGCCCGGGGTCTGTCCCTCCACTCCCTCCCCTATTTTGTAGGCTGCGGTGGATTCGCGCTATCAAAATCAAGATACAGCCCCAAATTCAGCATTAGCATCCTGTTTATTGACAGACTGTGCATCTGGGTTCGGGTCGGTGGCCGGGTTTGCCGTGTCGAGGTCGGGTTGGGGTGAGTTGGCTCCTAGCAAGTTGGTGCCGCCACGGAGAGAGCCGGTTCGGCCGGTTGTAGTTGGAGATTGGAGATACTCCGGCGGCGGGTCCGGAGTTCTCGCCGTAGACCATCCTGTGAATCGACTCGGTTAGTTTGTTCTGTCTGGCATGCGATGACTTGTTCCTATGAAGGGAAGGGTCTCGCTGCGGAGCAGGAGCGGGAGCAGGCAATGCCAGCCCCGTTGACTGAAACGCGGCGGCAAGCGCCAGCAAGACCGCCGAGACATGGAAGTCATCATGAGAAGACTGTGATGGTGGTGATTATCTTGAACCAAAGTCCTTTAGAGATAGATCTTCTACCTACCCCCCTCACAACATCTCCTTAAGAGAAGAGCATCTCCGCGGCCTCTTTCTTATACCCCCAAAACCTATGCAACGTACGACTCAATCCCCCAAATCAACAATGAGATGCCCATGACGTCCCTCTTTTCTGACATGATGAACGCCAAGGCGCGGAGTTGAATTATCGCTGTTCAGTCCAGATCGCCCGGTGTCTTCTCATGATGAAGGTCAAGATGCGGAGTATGACCCGATCAGTTCGGCCGGAAGGGAACACATCCATCGAACATTCTCTGGCTTAGTCTCCGATGACCCTTCGATACCGCCGGAAGCATTTCGTCTCCGACCGTCTTCGACCCTCTCCGTTGGGTTTTATCGGCATTTTTGGGGTTCTGGGATCTTTTGGGCGTCACTGAGCATCTCGGTCTGCGGCTCGTCCACCTCGACTGGGGGCTATGTCAGCGTAGTTCGCTTTTCGGGAGAGCTCACCTTCATGTTGTCTGCTGGTAGCATGTGTGAGTCTCCGTTAGGACACTCTGTGGCTGGTGGCATCGGGGGGGGGGGGGGTTATCCCACAAGTCTACCTATCCTGAATTTATTTCTTCTGTTGTTCTCAAAGATCACTTTCGACTCGTGCGTGCATTTGCAACTCCTCGTAATATTGTCTGATCGTCCAACACATCGTTGCTGCGTCTCGAGGCTGTATGGCAGAATGTTTTGGGTTCAAAGATGATACCTTACTTGTCTGACTTGTGGTGTTGAACGGCTGGAGGCGTTCGAGTCTGGTGTTTGCTTGAATCTGAGGTGGTTCAATAGAGCCCAAGCTGCTGGCCAAGTTTTGGTGAGTGTACCGGAAGTTAAGGTAATGCCGGTATCAAGAAGTGTCCTGGAGGATCGAAGGGATGATACAACTTGCAGGAATTGGGAATACTGCCAACACGATGTTGATACGGGGGCAATATATCTGAGCTGCACCAAACCTCAGATGCATGCCCGTACTTGAAGGACTCGCTTTTGTCAACAGCGGTCAACACTGGTAACAGTTGGCCGTTTTGGAAGCAACTGGAGCACATTCCACTCTACGGAGGTAGTGTTTTCATTGTCCGGCCTTGAACCAACAACTTGATTAGGGTGCAGGATGCCGCCGCGGTATGTTGGATCACGGCACTCGGTGATGGGCACCGACGGCCCGTGTTTACACTGTGGACGACAGAGGCTCAAACCCGGGCAAACATCACCAACAACAAAAATGAGCCTATTCGTCTAACCAGGGAGTTCAACCATGCACCCGGCACAGCCTTATCCATTGTCCTGGAAGTGCATGGTTACATCGATGAGCCTGTGCACATGGCAAGACACATGGTGAATTTGCAGGAGATGGTGTCCAGAAGCTGTCAACCCAGCCTGCAATGATGATCGTGATCGACAATGTACATGACTTTGCCGTTTATTCCTTAGGTTCCTTGTCGTCATTGTCGATGGTATGGGCCAGCTGGTCGATGAAGCACCAGGGTTTTCCTGGGGTGGGTTGACCTTCCCGAGCCGGCAACTGACCTCTGGATATCTGCTAGTGTAGGCATGAAAGGAAGGAACGTCTGTCGTCTTTCTGATCTCTGGCATAACAGCTTTGAAACGGAAATTTTCAGATCCGATTCTACTCTGTGGAAAGAGCGACGCTCACTGGAAATTGTTAAGGCTTTGCTTCCATGAGGAAGCCCAGGGGCAGGCAGGAGTCCAGCCTCCCAGCCAATTGCGATTCGCAACACCACCAAGAATCACGACATCTAGATCTTCCACTTGTTCTCCACGACCCTTATTGTGCTAGTCATGGCTAACCGAATTCGGTGGAGCTTACTAGCGCACTTCGTCTTTGGTTCCTGCATCCTCTTGAACCGTTGTTGCGTTTTGGCGACAGCACCATTTCGCACGCGAAGCACGTCATCACTCCAGCACGACGCTCCGCCCTTATCGCCGTCAACCTACCGTCAACCACCCAAACACAACTGCCTAACACCAATCGCCCAATGGGCAAAACAACCTGTTCGAGAACAGTATTCCGTTTATCCACCTTCGGCATCACGCAATAACTGCCCCGGATTAAGTCCACCTGGAATTTCGACAGGATGTCCGCCTATCAGGTATGTTCACTCTCCAATTATACCAGCAATATTCGAGATATTGCCAGTGGATAGACCCATACCCAATGTTTACGTGCTGACCTTTTCTATAACAGACGCCCAATCCGTCTATCACGTCCGCGGAGCAATACTCGTCCATGATGGCGCCATCAGTCGACACACGTCGACCATTCCCAACGCAGGATCAACAGCCCCTGAACGTATGCGATAGATCGACATGACGCAAGATCATACTCAGTTGTCAACATGAGATGTTCCGAGTTGCTGCCCAGTTCCTCTGCTACTGCCCAGGCCGGCCATCCAACGGATTTCCTTATAACTCGCGTCACGGTACCATGTTGATGTCGCCATGTCTTGGACTTCCGCGGAGATACTCTTGAACACCAGACCAAGTCGCAGCCAAGTCTCGATAGACTGCCACCCTCATCCAGCCTTCTCGACTCCGGATTCGTTACCAGCTGATCGATCGTTAGAAGCCTCCCGGGCCGTGCCGCAGCCATGGCGGACTTCCAAGACGAAAAGAAGGTGGCCTCTGCCATCGACACCCCTTCCTCTGGATCCCTGAAAGACGTCAAGAGTGTTTCATCACCGGCCCGTTCCGCCTCTGTATCCCAGGTCTCACTCGCAGACGAACTCGGCGGCACGAAAGACGCCAACTACGGTTCGACCCCTGATCATACCTTCAGCGACCCTGCAATCGCTGCGCACTGGGCTGAAGTCTATGAGGGCGCTGGGTACGAGAACCGCCACCGATTTGACCCATCTTTCCAATGGGGCGCCTCGGAGGAGCGCGAGCTTGTGCGCAAGATCGACTTTAGGATCATGCTTTGGGCTTGGATCATGTTCTGCAGCTTGGACTTGCATCGGAAGAACATCAACCGAGCTATCAGCGATGATATGTTGCCGGAGCTGGGTATGTCCTTCATGATTCTGCCCTTGTTTGTATCTTCACCGGATACTGACGCGACCCAGGAATGAACACAAACGACTTCAACTATGGTCAAACCATCTTCCTTGCTACCTTCCTGCTCGCTGAGCTTCCCTCCGGCCTCGTAGCCAAGAAGCTCGGCGCTGATCGCTTCATTCCCATGCAAATCGTGTCTTGGTCCATCTTGTCAGGCGCTCAAGTGTGGATCAAGAACAGAGCCCACTTCTACGTCATCAAGGCGCTCATGGGCGTTGCCATGGGTGGCTTCATCCCCGACATTGTCCTTTATTTGACGTACTTCTACAAGTCCAACGAACTGCCTCTCCGCTTGGCTTTCTTCTGGACTGCTCTGTCAACTGTCAACATTGTCGGTTCTCTAATGGCCGCTGGTATCTTGCAGATGCGGGGAATCAGAGGCTGGAGTGGTTGGCAGTGGATGTTCCTGATCGAGGCCCTGCTCTCTCTCATCGTCGGGCTCTTTGCGTTCGTTCTGATGCCCCCGGGCCCTTGCCAGACCAAATCCTGGTTCCGCGGAAGGAACGGGTGGTTCTCCGAACGCGAGGAATACATCATGGTCAACCGCCTGCTGCGCGATGATCCCTCCAAGGGCGACATGAACAACCGCGAGGGTGTCTCGGCCAAGGGTCTGCTCAAGGCCATCAAGGAATGGGAGATGTGGCCGCTCTACATCGTCGGCGTGTGCGCTTACATCCCTCCCGGTCCTCCCGGCAACTACCTGAGTCTGATCCTCCGCACCCACGGCTTCAGCGTCTTTCAGGCCAACCTGCTCACCATTCCCGCCTACTTCCTGTTCGCCTGCAACTTGGTTATCCTCTCTTACTTGTCCAGGCGTTTTAAGGAGCGTGGCTTCATCGCCTCCATCTCGCAGTGGTGGATGCTTCCCTTTTTCGCCGCCATCGTCGCCCTGCCCAACGCCGGCGTCTGGGTCCGCTACGCCCTCCTCACCGGTGTCTTGTCGTACCCTTACTGCCACGCCATCCTGGTGGCTTGGAACGCCCAGAACAGCAACAGTGTGCAGACGAGAGCGGTGTCGACTGCGTTGTACAACATGTTTGTGCAGGCTGGCAATATTATCTACGATAACATCTACCGCGAGGACGACAAGCCGCTGTACAAGAGGGGTAACAAGGTGTTGCTGGCGATTGTTTGCTTGAACATTGTGCTGTTTCTTCTGACCAAGGCGTTTTATGTGTGGAGAAATAAGTTGAAGGATGAGAAGTGGAATGCCATGACTCCCGAGGAGCAGCAGGAGTATGTTTTGACTACCAAGGATGAGGGGCCGAAGAGGTTGGATTTTAGGTTTGCTCATTGAGAGTGCTTGGGGTTTGTTAATGTTAAAAGAAGGAGGGAAGATGCTGGTTATACCGGGACAGCATTGGATGATTATGATACCCATGACTGCACAAAAAGAGGATTGAAGACGGTGAATTGTGGGAAAGACAGAAATAAACAAAGCTTCTAGCTTGATTCAGGTTCATTCGCAAGTGACTCTGCGCTAACTGAAGAGAACGTGTATTCCGCTTAAAGAAATTCTTAAAGAACAACCTTTGTGAGTCCATTACCCAAAGTGTGCGTGTATACTCCCTTTCGCTTGTACCGTGCAAAGAAACTTATATCCGGCCTTTCTATCTCCCTATTCCCCTTGGAAACATCACACATACCCCCACCTAATAGTACAAGTATTCCCACAGAACGCCTCCCCGACGAAGATGCCGTCCACTTCCTAATCGTTCTCGACCAAAAGTCCGGAGGCCAAGATGGATGGATGACCACCAAAATACACCAGTTTGTAATGGTTCCAGTCTACCGTGATAGAAGGTGGTTCTGGTTCTGTTTTCCGGTTTTCCGGTTTTCGTTCTAACCTGGAAGTGCCTTCTTCGCTTGCACGTGCCTTCTATTTAAATCGAGTCTTTTTGGAGGCACTTTTTGGGTTGTAATCGGACCCGCACAATGAATGTGCAGGTCTTGGACGTATGACAAAAGTACCTTATTGAAAGCACAGCGCAACGAACCTTGAAGCCGTCTCCAGTTCAACGAAAGTTCGGGGCATAGATGTGAAGACCATACGCATCGAGATCCAAAGGTGCCAGGCCCGTGTTGTGGACTGCATACCTCTACACGCCTCGCATACGGCAAAGAGGCTTCTACATGTATTTCATCTGAGGTGTGCTACACATTTCATCCGACGTACATCGCCAATAGCAACCACAGCATAGAGGCACACTCATCTCATTTCCAGGGAGCAAACAAAAGACACCTACACAAGGACACCCGAAGAGAAAGGCAGACCACCACGTTTTGGGCCTAGGGGTACATAGCACATCTGAATGTCAAAGAAATAATTGAAGAAAGGTCACTGAATCAGAGAGAATATGTGGTAGGCTAATGAATTTACGTTTAGATGTACCTATCTGCCCTCCGGTTCTACAGAAAGCCATATGCGTTTTCTTCTTCATATCCTGCGACGGCTGGCTTCGTACGTGTACTCGGCGGCGCTTGGAAACTGGACATCCTCGGACATGATACCGGAGCGGACACGGCGGAGCTCCTGCATGTGGGCGCCGACACCGAGGACTCCGAGGAGGAGACCAAGGTGGACGCAGAGGGCCCTGATATAGGTACCGGCCTCGCAAGAAACCTCTGGGCTCAAGAAGTACAAGTTGCAAGACAGCTTGTTTGTCCCGTGGGGCCGTTGGTTCGCGGAGGTTGTCGACAAGGTCAAGGCGAACGGAACGGCCCAGGAAAGCTGGCACCGGCGGCGTAGTTGGCGCCACAATCTTTGGTCTCTTGCTGATCGGTCTTCTGGCCTTCTGTCTCTTCCGCCGCCGCCGCCGCCGCCGCCGCCGCCTTGAACGCCTAGACCAAGGTCGACGCAAAGGGTTCTGATATAGGTACCGGCCTCGCAAGAAACCCAGAAGACACCGAAGTGACGGTCATTGTCGAACTCTATGAGCTTGGACTCGTAAATGGAGCGGATACGAAGCTGGCACCCATCGCGATGGTGACGCTACGAGCGGTGTAGGCAATGTTCCGAGAGGCGGACTCACTGCCTCCAGTTCGTTGGTGAATTCGCCCATCCTCTGCAGGCAAGTGAGCATGAAGTTTCCGCTGCCCTGTTGCTTGGCCTCCAGGTTCGAGGCAATGGCGCGAGTGAAAAGAGGACCCAAGGCGACGTTTCCGATGGCGACTTGACGGCAGAGATCAAAGGCCGCCACCAGGACCCGCTTGGTGACGAGAAAAACAGAAAGTGAACGCTGTGGTAATTGTGACATCTGGGTGGTGGCGTTGGTAACAACAATCGAGTGATAACAATTTGGTATCTGGCCTCAAGCAGATACGGAAGTCATCGATGACATCCTGTTACTGAAGAAATCTCTTGCTCTGGAGGTGTGAAAGATGAGCAGTGATGGTTGCCTGTCGAGAGAAGAGGAGGGAAAAGAGAGGGGATTCACCAATGACAGGTAGAGGTGACTCGGACCGTATCAGTGGCATGTGAGATTCACCAATAGTCGGCGGACTGCTGCTGCTCAATAGGTCGAGGACAACCGAACTGATGGTGGACTGGTGGACTGGCTGGCTGCTGTGGCAGGAATACCGAGGATCCGACCGAGAGCCACGAGCACGAGGGTAAAAACGGTGAGAAGGACCATGGAGTCCATGGGGTTGCGCATGGCGGGGTTGTTGCGCGCGAGGCAGGTGCAAGTGTCACCAATGTCGACAAGGAGACGTTCAATCTCTCTCTTGGCGGGGCGCGAGGTGAGCCTCAGGTCAGGATCCATCTCGCAAATAACCGAGGCGAGGTCGATGAAGGCCTTCATACCGGGAACAAGGGTCTCGCAACCCTCAAGACCGAAACGCTTGTTGCCCGATGCTCGTGGAGAGACCAGTGACAGGGTCAAGGCGAGGCTCGGCTGTCCAGACACTGTGGTATGTAGGTACGGAGAATAAGTCGGACTGACCACAAACTGAGCGGCCTGCTAGACAGGCACCTGGAGACCAAGCTGTGCTGATGCAGGAGTCGAACCTGCTCCTCGAGGGCTTTACCCCCGCGTGCTACCGTAGCGCCTTCACGCCGTCGTGGGGTAGTAGTAAAGGTATGCCGTCAGCTTGATGGCCTCAGGGGCGACACCAAAAAGCTGGGGCAGAACACCCGAGTAGAGAACTACAAGTGTGCGCTGTGTGCTTTTGCCTTGGTGGGGTTTCTATTCGCTTTCCGGGGAACGCGTACTGGTGGCGTCCAAACCGGGATGCTGCCTCGCCCACTCGTAGATGTACTTTTTGAGCGCCTTCCACCGACGACACCCCCGAGGATACCTATTCTCCTCGGGAGTGTCGTCCTTCTCTTCGTTATCGAGCATGATGTGGCCCGTAGCCTTGGCCGTGGCCGCGGCAGTATTCCGGTGGAGTACTTCCGCCAGCTCCCAGAGGGGAGTGAGCGTGAGGAGAGAAGATTGCCAAAGGGGGGAAGTGTCGAGATAAAAGGTTGCTTGCGTGGTGCTGTTGGGATATCAGGGGATTGGGTTTTGGGTATGGTGTGCAGGAAGAGACCAGTGACGGGTATCTGAGCAGGTGGTGGGCTTTTCTCGACGTCTAGAGGTAACAAGTCAGCGTACATGTTTCATTGAGACTGATGTTGGTTCGGAGAATGCTAGCCCGTCATGACGGTCAAAGGAAAGGAAGGAAGTTGGGTTAATTTCTCACCTGGTATTCTTCGTGTTCGTGTTCCAGGGCAGACCGCCGAGAAGGGTTGGGATATCTCGAATGCCACACACGAGAGAGGTTGCTGTCCAAGATGGCTTTGGCGGTCCCACCAGAGGAGGCTTCAGACTCCGGTCAGACTCAGGATGGATGGAACTTATCGGCCTTGTGGTGTCTGGGTTGACTCACCTGGCGGAACGTTGGGGTGCTTTTGAACCGTTTGATCTGGACCTGAGATGGCGCTGAAGGCAAGACGAGAGCCGAAGCTGTCGAGATGAACAGCAGAGTTGTAGAGAGGGGTCTGGTACTGGAGTCATCGAGACGATTAGCGACGGTGCCGATTACTGGAGCGATTGCTAGGTAGCTGCTACCACTACCACAGGTGTACTTACTCATTGGCATCAAAGCCGGCACTCTGGCGACACTCATAGGACCATGGAAACGAGACTCGACAACGTAGAAGTAGCCTTGGAAACAGACTCAACAACGCGGTGTCGCTGGCGCCCTCGACCTTCCCGACTACTGCCGGTCGGAAGGGGACGGCGTTGACGATGGCCTCAGATTTGAACTTGAGGGTACGTACGGCCCGCCAGGCTAGCGACGACGAGGTGGAGGTGCCTCCTGATCCCAGCCTGGTGGTAGAGGGCGGGCAGTGTCAGTTTGTTGTCACCTCGTCTTGGCGGCTGGACAACGAGGAGAAGAGGACGAGGAGAAGGGCAAGAGAAGGAAACTTACAGTACTCGTGAGGAGCAATCTCCCAGATGGAGGAGGCACCTCCATTTTTGTTTGGGGAGAAGATGGAAGTGAGGGAAAAGATGGCCAAGAGAGGAGTGGCGGGGAAGAAGGAAACGGGAGGAGCCAGGGCAGCCTGAAAAACATACTCGTCAGGTCAGGTGACGGGGGAGGAGGGAGGGGAAGGGGGCCGGGGGTTTCTAGCCCTGACGCGTAGCAAGACGTGCCTTCCATCCATCTTTCTTCCGAGGCAGAGGACTGGAGTCAGGAGGCTGGAGTGGGCACGGGCCGCGTCTGGCTCCGGCGAAATTGCTCTGCATTCTCCCGGCCATAGAGGTACCCTTCAGTCTTGGAACTGTCATTGGCTCCTTGTTCTTTCTGTCACGGAGTGACCTTTGTATGCGGTCGGGGTTGGTCATTGAACGGTGCCAGAATGTCGGGTGCTGATGACTTTGTGCTGCTGTGGTCCGCCTCCTCCTTAGTGTCAGCAATCTAACAAGAACTGAACCCAAAAGCATGCTACAAATAAGGAACAGAATGAAACGAAAATGTACCCACCACTACTGAGAGGTAGCGTACCTATCTACATGGGAAGCAAACTGCGAAGAAGCCCAACAAGAGAATGCCCGTGGCGACAGGTGAGGGGGACCTGAAATATCCCTATCATACACGAATGTAACATGACAAGGCGTGCTCAAAAGTCAAGACGGAAACAAACTAGGTACCTAGAGGTAGAATCACACTGGACCGAAGGAAGAGGATGGAAGGACGACGCAATGGAGGAGGCCATGATTGGGGAAATAGTCTAGAAGGTACACTCAATACCTCAGCTAACGCAACAACTAGAGATACTCCAATGTCGAAATGTCGAAAATGTCCAGATATCCTGCTCTTGATTGATGCTCGTAATCGTCTATGACCCGAAACCCATTCCCTCCACTCATGATACCGTGGGCTTGGAAGAGCTAGGACCATGGCTGCGAAAAGACCAGCAGTTCTGCTTACCTAGAACGTGGCTCCGTGGGAAGGTACCTAATCTTGGCTGGAGTTCGAGAGATCCGACGGAAGCCGTGTCTGGAGATACCTCTATGTTTAGTATGAGATGGAAGTACCAGGAAAGCAGCACTTGGAGTTGGTGGTGTGCGATATCCCCAGGAGTACCTTGAGCCCCAGTAGAGGTAAATGACCCTTCGAAATGTACCTACATGTAGTACCGGTGCAATGACGGATGAATGGGGCAAGGGGCCGCTCTCTGTCGTTCAGGCTGGATTTCTTATTCTGCCGTTGGTTCTTTATGGCCCTCCGCAGGCGCCAACCTTCAAACATCCGAATCTGCGACCACGAGCCCGAAAGATTTTGCCCTCTAGAGAGATAAGGACCAGAATGAAGCGAAAAGTGTATCCAATGCTTATTATAAGATAACTAGAAATATCTATCCAAGAAAGTGTCTATATGATGCTGTAATGCAAAGTGTGTTCCAAAGCAAATGCTCCTTTTATCCCTCCCCATTCAATCCGTCATGTCTCTTCCCAAAAAAAAAAAAAAAAAAAAAAAAAAAAAAAAAAAAAATAACCGATGACCTTCGTTTCAACGCACGCACGCTTGTTTGTAAGCATGCAACAACAACCACAAGCATAAACGCTCGCTTCCTTCCTCCCCTTTCCATCACCACACACACACTTCTCTCCCCATCTCTCCCAACACACCAAGCAGAGCTAGAGGTTCGTAACAACCTCTTAGTCAGCTTTCTTCGACTGCTTCGTCCTCAACTTCATCAACGCATAAACCATCGAATAACTGCTCGCCACAAAAATAACCACAATCCCTGCATCCCTCCACCCATGCCCATAAGTCGTGAGATTAATCGTCTGCAGATAGTCACTGCCAGACGTATACTCACAAACCCTGCAGCCCTCGGTAGCCTCAGGGTTAATCAGATTCGTCGCGCGTCCCATCCCCATCATGTACTCCGTCAAATACTGGCCACAAGTCGTGCCATTGGGGGGGTTAAACACGGCAAACTCCTCGGCGTGGCACTCAATCTTCTTGTCCCAGAGGTTGAACACCAGCATGGAGCCCATGAGGTAGTTGAACGGGTTGAGGTAGTAAATCCAGTAGCGCCAGAAGACCTGGATCTGTTGGTAAGGAACCAAAACACCGCAGAAGGAGACGAGGAGACCGATGACGAAGGGGTTAGCCAAAGAAGCAAAGATGGCGTTGGGCGCGTACGCGGCGATGAACTGGCCGATACCCGTGTAGACGAACTCGTACATGAGCATGACGAAAAAGGTGCCGCCGGCGCGGGTGGAGGCGTGCGGGGCACCGGTGGTGTAGTACCAGCAGGCAAAATACAAAACGGCACAAACGCAGAGGTAAGGGATCTCGGACACGATGAGGCCCGTGACGAAGGCGATCCAGCTGTACATTTTGGATTTCTTCTCGCGGGCTTCAAAGATGTTGCGGCGCTCAATGAAGAGAGGTTGGAGCTGGGCGATGACGCCGGGAGCGACAAAGATGAAGTTGAATACGGTGAACAAGCGCATTTGGAGGTCCGAGACGCGGTCGCCGATCATCCAGAAGGAGAAGCCGTTGAAGAGGGCCGAGCCGATGTGCAGCGCGAACTTGTTGTTGATGTAGTCGATGTTGCGGTAGAGGGCGACGTTGTTGCGGTTGGTGACCGTCTTGATTTGCTCCCAGAGAGGCGTGGCGAACTCGTGTCCGTCATCCTGGGTGCCGGGCGGCTTGGAGGCGGCGTCGTCGATGATGCGGTCGAGTTCCTCGGTCACGGCCTGGTGCTCGGGCGACTCGAGCCAGACTTGGTTCCAGTTTTTGCCCTTGGAGAGAGAACCGGAGACGACGTCAATCATGTGCTCGGCCGGGTTGGTCTCCTCGGGGCAGGGGGCGCCGTACTTGGAGAAGTAGTCCTTGATAGTCTGGGCGTTGTCACCAATCTCGCCAAAGTAAACGGTCTTGCCGCCCTTGGAAAGAAGCAAGAGGGTGTCAAACTGGGCGAAGAGCTGCTGGGAAGGCTGGTGGATGGTGACGAGGACGGCCTGGCCAACATCGGCGAGCTTGCGGAGGAAACGAACGGTGTTGTAGGCGGACTGACCATCGAGACCGGAAGTGGGCTCGTCGAGGAAGATGAGAATGCTGGGCTTGGAAACCAACTCGACACCAATGGTGACACGCTTGCGCTGTTCGACGGAGAGACCAGCACCAACGCGACCGATGAGGGTATCGGCGAGATCGTGGAGCTCCAGGAGATCAATGATAGTGTCGACGTACTTGAGCTTCTCCTCACGGGGAACCTCACGGGGCTGACGAAGGAGGGCAGAGAACTCAAGGGCCTCACGGACGGTGGAGAAAGGCTCGTGAACATCAAGCTGCTCGCAGTAACCGGCAGAACGTTGGAAGGAGACGGGGAGAGGACGACCGTCGACCATGATGGAACCCTTGATGGTACCGTCGGTCTTGCGCTGGGCCAAAACATCGAGAAGAGTGGTCTTTCCGGCACCCGAAGAACCCATCAAGGCTCCCAACATACCAGGCTTAACCCAGCCTTGAACATTATCCAAGAGAACGCGGTCACCAGAGGGGGTCTTGACGGTGTAGGTGAGGTTCTTCCAGGTGAAGACCGAGGTGTTGCGAACCAAGTCCTTGTCGGAGTCCTTAGCCTCGCCAGCGCTGGCCTCCTTGTCGTAGACGGTCTCCTCGCCGCTGCTGCTAGCACCAGCCTTCTCCTCGTCCGTGTTCTGGATGGCCTTGACGATCTTGGCCTTCTCACGGGGGATGAGCAGGGAAGGACCGCCCTCGGAAAGGGGACGCCACTTGGTGGTCGCAACAATGGTGATACCGACAAAGAGAGCCCACCAGGCCCAGATGATACCAAAGTTTCTCCAAACGTGAGAGTGGGCGTAGGAAAGAGACTTGAGGTAGTTGTCACCGTAGACCATGTTCTCGCCCTGGACGGCGCCGCCGACACCAGCGCAGGACTGGTGCTCGAGATCACTATAGCCGGGGCCGTTGGGGACCAGGTTGATACCGACACAGGGAATGGTGGTGCCGTGGAACTCGTTGGACAAGAGAGCGTCGAAAGAGTAAGCCATGGGGTTGATCCAGTAGATCCAGCCGAACCAGGGATGCATCTTGGGCTTCTGAATCATGTAACCGTTGTACATGATGAGAGCCGAGATCATGAAACCGGAAACCTTGGAAGCGGCATCGAAGGTCCTGAAGGCAGCACCGATGGCTCTGAAGAAGGCTGTCATGCACATGGTGGCAGCGATGAGAAGGATCCAGTACGTAAACCAAGCACCGGCGTTCATGGACAGGCCAACCATGAAGTACAAGACAATAGACCAGACAGAAACCTGCAGGAGGATGACGGGGATATCGGCAGCAACCTGGGCAATGCAGAAGGCGGCAGGGTGGAAGAAACCCATACCCTTTTGCTTGAGCAGAACGGGACGACCAGAGAAAGAGTCCGTGACTTCGGACATGGATATCAAACTGTTGTGGAGAAGAGAGAAGAAGAGGGCACCGGACTTGACGAAGAGACCACCAGAGTTGTCGGGGGCATTGTAGAAGAGAGAACCTGCGATGAGGGCCTGGGCCAAGGTCGAAGCCTGCTTGATGATCAAGGTTGGCTTGTCACCAAGGACAATCTGATACTGGCGAGTGATACAGGCCTTGACCTGCTCGAAGAAGCTGACAGTGTAAGGGCTGTTCTTTCCGAGGTGCTTGTTCTTCTCGACGGCGACACCTTCCTCAAACTGCCTGGTCCTTTCTCTGGCCTCCTCGGTGGTGGGATAGTTGTACTCGGCGGCCATGCGAGGATAGATTTCCGACTTTTGGTAGGCATCTCTGAGTTGGTCGGCGTTGCGAGGGAAGGTCTTTTCGAAGCCAGAGCGAACCACTCTCTCGGTGGGAACCGTGATACCGGTGAGGTAGTCGGCAACGTTGGCACCCTCCTGGCACTCGAAGCCGAGAGACTCGATGAAGGGACGAGCGTCCTTCATGGGACCGTAGTAGACCTCCTTGCCGTAATCGAGAACGAGGACCTTGTCGAAGAGATCGTAGATACCGTTACTGGCCTGGTAGAGGGTAACGATGGTGGAGAGACCCTTGACATCGGTCATGGCGCGGAGGGACTTGGCCCACTCAAGAGCACTAAGGTGTGTTAGTCTGATCCTACCGTAGCAACACTCATCAGTGGGGGGTACCTACGTGCTAGCATCCAAACCACGGGTAGAGTTATCCCAGCAAAAGACGGATCCACGAGACGCCATGCACTCAATGATGGAAACACGCTTGCGTTCACCACCAGAGACACCGCGAACGTACTCGTTACCGACCTTGGTGTCCTGGGTATGGGTGATGCCCATGGCCTCGAGAAGGAAGTCCATGTTCTCCTTGCGGTACTCTTCGGGGGAGGCAACGCCATCGGGGATCTTGTAAGGGATGTTGAGGCGGGTCGCAAAGTCCATGGTCTGGCCGACGGTAAGGGTGGGGAAGAAGACTTCCTCCTCGTTGTTCATGACGATCTGGCCGCGATACTTGTGAGCCTCCTTGGCGTCCATGGAACCAAAGTGGACATCGCCGGTGACGGCAACATAGCCTTCGCGCTTGTTGGCCAAGAGGTTGAGAAGGGTGGTGCATCCGGAACCGGGACGGCCCAAGACCAACAGCATCTCACCAGGCTTGACGCAACCATGGCTGCTGTCGAGGATGGTCTTGAGGGGGGGCTTCTGCCTTCCTTCCTGGATCTTCTTGGGAATGTTGAACTGGGAAAGGACGTTTTCCTGGATGGCGGCGTCGGAGCTGATGACCTGGACGGTAAGGTCTTTCCAAGTAACACCCAGCTCGCGAGGAGGGATTCCCGAGCTTTGTTCACGCTCCTGGATGGCCTCAACCTTGTGTTGGAGACTCCATTGGCGGTTATTAACTTCGTTTTCCTCTTGTGTGGGGGCAGCACTGCTGCTGCTGTCGCCTGGGACGCCCATGGCGGAAGGGTTGGTGACCGGTGGTCGGTGGTCGGCCGCTTCGAGGGACAGTGGTGGTGAGACTTGTTAATATCAGGAAGCGAAGTGGTGATGATGTGATGATACGGTTCCGACGGAAGGGGGTAGGTATTTCGATGTATTAAGGGTAGTTGAACTGAATAAGAGAAGATCAAGAAGATGGGATTAAGAAAATGGAGGGGAAAGGACGTATTTCTACACCTCTCTTGGCTAGTATACATAGTGATAAGAAGTCGGAACTCGGCGTTTGTATGGTGGACACTCACCAACGGCGAACAGCCGTTTCGGTCAATGTCGCCGGGCCCGCTTACGAGAATCTCGGGAAGTGGGAGGAGGGAGGACCGCCTGAACGGAGTGCTGTGATGGGGGCTAGCAGGACGGTGTGCCTGGATCCATTGCGTCCATCCTTGACTTTTACATGGATCTGGAATCCATGACGAAGATTGATAAGTTCGATAACAAAGGGCGGCCTAACAAGCTCCGATGATGGCGGCGAGAGCCACGATGGTGGACAAATCAGGCCAATGATGGAGCAATCGTGCCCATGGGGGCCCATGGGGGCGGCTTGTCACCAGCTCCTTGTATGCCGCTTACCTAAGTCATTTTGCCGGTGAAGAAGACGTGGACATCCACTTTTGAAGTGCCGTTAAAGGTTTCTCCTTCGATCGGGCTGACGGGCTCCGACTTTTGGGAGACGGCACCGGGGACATGGAGCATGCTGATGTTTTGAAATCCATCTGTCAGCGGCACTTTCTACATAGGGAAGAAAGCATGGAGATCTTACGTGGACGTGGGATCGGGGGGCTCGGATCCGACAGACGCAAGCTTGCGATATCAGATCAGAGTGACGCTAATCAACGGGGAGCCTCAACGCAGACCGATAACACTCGATGAACTGGCAACGACGGCGCAGAGATTTGTGAGATGAAAGTGCCAAGATCGATCTCTGGATCCAAGCCGTGGTGGCGTTGCAACCAAGTGGAGAAAAGGACGGCCCTTGGCCCTGGTTTCGGCGGGATCGAGGAGAACCGGAGCCTCGGAGGGCCCTTTTCCAAGCATCCGGTTGGCTGGAGAGACGAGGTCCCGACAGACCCCAGCTTCGTCACAGCAAAGTTCCGCTTAAGTAAGCGGCAAAGTCGTCTTTTTTTTTTCTCGTTCTCGATCCGTAGAAGCTTTTGATGGAACGTACGAACTGGTGGAGATACGGGGGCGTGGTACTTAACGCACGAGGTTGCGGTGTCTGTAACTAGAGGTCAGCGTGAGTGAGCCCAAACAGGCCGGCAAATCCGGAGAGCGGTCTATGTGTGAGAATATACGACATAAACGGTGAATGAGTGTTTGGGGAGCGGAAGTTGCCGTGAAGTGATTGATGATGACTGAGCATGTATAATACCTTTTCATGCGAATTCTGAAGCTGAAGCGTCTGGCATTGATTGATGTTAGCGGCGGCACTTTGATGGTTCGTGCGTCGCTGAATGGCGGCCCCGCTCCGACTTTCATCACTCGACCACGTTGGATCCTTCAGCCTGAAGAGGTGTTGGTGGGGTACTTCAAGGCCCGCACACTTGCATCTTGACCACCGACATACGCCTTGTAACCGGGTAGTTAAATGGCTTTGACACCTCAATGAAGGCAATATACTGCGTATTTTGTCCATTGGGTATCATCTAGAATATGTTTCCCTTTAGTTGAGTTGTCTAGTCGAGTGGAAAGTATGCTTGGTTTGGTGGACAACAGAAATCCATACTGGTGAAACTCGGGTACTGCACTAACAATTTTCCAGGGGTTCACGTACACCTGGACCGTCACGATTCTGTGCTTGACACGTATCGGACAACGAAGTGCCGATGAGATTGACAGCCGAATACAGAAAAGAAAAGGAAGGAACAGGACAGAATAGGTGACGATGGCTGACGAGTGATGAGCATGGTCTTTCTTTGTTCTTTCTTCTCAAAAGAGTTAACAGTCTGGCTTATTCATACGGACTGACGTTAACATTTTTAGTGTACCTTTTTCGGAGCTTTGTAAGTCTGGTCGGCCGATATCATGGACCCTGAGACTCCTTTTGTCTTTTTTTCACTTTTGCCCTACCCTGCGAAGACGGGCAATCCGCTCCAGGGTCCATCAGGTTACATCCATCTGGAGTGGTCGTGAAATGTAACACATTCCATTTATTACCGGCACTAACAGTACCACAGCTGAAACCCGCTGACAAACCGTTAGTACACCACATTTGCGCCACCGCTTGACAACATCAAAGGTGCATCTCGGCTTCCCGAGGCTACCTTACTACTGTGGTAGGCTTGAGGCGCAATGCCTCCTTCCACTCAAACAACGCAAAAGCGGAAAAGAGCCTGCGATTCGTGTCACAGGCGAAAGGTGTGTTTGTACCTACTAATGCTTCCCATGGGATCTTATGCTAATCCCACCCATTTGTAGATCCAATGTGACAGCGTCGATGTGCCCTCGTCCGTTAACAACTGCAATTGGTGCCATCATCATGGCATGACGTGCACTTTCAATCGCCGTGTGGTCGGCCGGAAAACGTGGGCTCGGGATAGGAACTCAACCTCCTCACCAGCAACCCCCTCTGCCGGCCCCTCCCCCTCATCGGCTGTGGTCGACGTCAGTAGTAGGATCGGCCCCTCTTCCTCCGATCCCCGTCCCCCTCCCCCTAACGCACCCCAATCTCAACCGCATCCGTCACCACTCCCACCACCACATCAACAACTGCCACTGCCACCCCTGGCCGCCCATCTTGGCATCTCGTCAAGACCAGTATCCGATCTTGGGGAATCCCACCATCGTCACTCATCATCTCTCTCTGGATCGATCGACGACAGGGTCTATGCTCAGCACCTGGACCCTTACCAACCACACTCGCGTTCATCGTCCGCTGCCTCGACGCCTTGTGCCCCTCCTCGGCCAGCTTCCCGTTCTGGAGGTAGCAGTTATCACGCCTTTCCATTTTCGGTTCAACATCCAAGTCCTCTGTCCCGCACCCATTCCCCTCACGGGAGTGTCTCCTCGGACCACACACACCATACGAACCATACCCCTGCCCAGTATCAACACCAAGCACAACATCACAATCAACATCAACATCAATATCAACATCAATACCAACACCACCAACAGCAACTTAGGGTTCAACAACCCGACCAAATCCACCCCGTCTACTCCCACTTCCCCGTCCCCAACCCCGGCTGCGGCTCCTACTTCGGCAAGCTCCACTTCGCCGGCTACCACCTAGGAGAAATTTCCTCCTACAACGGCATCCCCTTCTTCTCCGAAGACGGCCAAGCATGGATCCGTTCTCGCACCGGTCAACACGCCTCTTTCCCAGCCATATGGGGTGACGTTCCCCCTTGGCAGACGCGGCCCAGCGTCGATTCTGTCTTCCTCGGCAAGGTGGCAGAAAAGCCTATAGGCCAGATCGAACTACCAGATCGCAAAGTCGTGGAGCAGTACTTTTCTTTCTTTATAAGTTCCGAGTTTCGACTATCGTTTCCGCTGGTTGATCCGGTCTTGTTCAAACAGACAATGGATGTGGCTTATGAACATGGGGAACGGGTGACGAATGGGTTGGGTTTTGAGCACATCACTGCCAAGGCTTGCGTGTTTGCCTTCTTGTCGGTCATTTCGCTACTGGAGGCCGAGAGGACGGAGAGGTTCCCGGATATCCCGAGCATTGACACGGATATGATGGCTGCCAAGGCGCAGATGCTTTTGCCGCTGACTATCCCGGCGCTGGATATCACAAGTCTACAAACGTCTTTCATGCTCTGTCTGTACCAGCTCTTTTTGGGACAGGTCCAATCGTCGGCTATGCTTTTGGCCTTCGCTTGCCGCATCATGTTCATGCTGGGAGGACATAAACTCTCTAATGATTCGTGGCTACCGACTCCCGAGTCTCGTTCAGGGAGTGGAACGACAACACCGGCTTCAGCACCAGTGGACATCGCAGACCGCAAACGCCGTCACCTGCGCAAGCTCTTCTGGCTCTGCTACTACGTCGACACCGACATATCCCTCCGAACCGGCCAACCCCCTTCGATAGACGACGACCACTGCGACCTCTCCTTACCACCGGGCTACATCGAAATCCAATACCTCGACCGTCGCGAGATGGAAGCCCTCAAGGAACGGCACTTCTACCCCTTAAACTCCCACCCCAACTTCTACCCCAACATGCACCCCCCTTCCCCCTATCTCTACAACCAAGGAGCAGGACAATCTGGTCCCAATCCCTCCAAACCCTCCGGTACTCCCACAACCATGACATCAGCAGCCCAAGGACATCGAATCGGACACCCCTACCTCGGACACTCCTACCCCGGACTAGACGAAACCTCCGTCCCCGTTCTACCAGGTGACCTCCGTCTGACCCTGATAAAATCCAAAACCTGCAAACTTCTGTACTCCGCCTCGGCCCTGCGCAAGTCTGACGCCGAGTTGTTGCGGGACATCCGCGAGCTGGACGACGAACTGGAAAGGTGGCGGTTATCAGTGCCGGAACGGTATCGGCCTGCGTTGTCGCTGCCTAGGACTTCACCTGGGGGTTTGCAGAGACAGGTGCAGGAAGGAAGTGAGAAGGGGAGTGGTGGGGGATGTTATTTTCAGGTACCTGGGCGTAAGCAACAGGAGCAGGAGCAAGAGGAGCAGGGCCAGGGACAGAAGCAGGGGCACGGGTATGGAAAGAGTTACGACCCGACCATATCCGCCGAAAGCATCCGGACCATCCTGATCAACCTACAGTACCACCATCTGGTCGCCACCATCCATCAAGCGACTGGTCGCTGTAGAGCCTGGCAGAACAGGAGCTCGATGCTGGAGGAGAACACGAACGCGAGGACGGGGGAGATGTTGATGGAGGGCGTCAACTCGAGCCTTGCTCTCAGTGTAGAAGCGAGTCGGTCAACGCTGATCTACCTACGCTCTGTTACACGCGCCCTGCTAGGAGAAGCGTTCTGGTAAGTCCCATTGTCCCGCCCACCACACTCATCCACAGTCCCGCCCCCCCTTTACTAACAAATCATCCCAGGGTAATCATCCTCTACCCAATGTCAGCAGTAATGACCATCTTCTGCTCCATCCTACTTAACCCCTTGGACCCTCAAGCCGAAGACGATTTGCGGTTGCTAGAATCCGCTCCGGACTTGATCAAAGGGATACGCATCCGTCGACCGACGCAGACGGAACTGCTGCACTTGAAGACGGTGGATGAGTTCATGGGGGAGTTGATGAGGTTGGGTGGGTGCGCTATCAGACGGGCGAGGGAGGAACAGAAGGAGAGGGAGAGGGAGAGGGAGAGGGAGATGCAAAGGGGAAGGGAGGGGGCAGTCTATGGGGGAATGGGTGGTGCAGGTGGTTATAGGTTACCGGAATTGAGGTGAAGCTAGTGGAAGGCAGGCGGCGAGAGGGGTGGAGACGGATATGATTATGCCGGGGAATGAGGGTGTTGGAGGAAGAGGTGTTTGTAAGATTTGAGGAGGGAATTTGTGCCTGTTCTTGCTCTTCTGCACGGTAGGTAATGATGAATGAGGGACATATGAAAGGGTATTAGGGAATGTAGGATTCATGTTTGCTATATTGGCTTGGGAACGATAGAAAAGGGGTATTAGCTTGGTCACCTGGATATATTTTGCGGGTTGTATAAACCATGGGATCCATTTGCTACTTCATTCGTGCGTGTCCTGGGGCTGACAATGGCTGCTGCGTCCATGGTGGTTCGATTGGGTACGTGGTTGACACATGTCTTTGAGAAAGCATTGATCAATGGGAGGAAGGCAGCAGCGCGTATGAGGATTGGGGCACGTATAGGCTGGGGCTGGTGCACGCGGAGTACCTAAATGCCGGGAGGAATGACGAGATATGGACCTAAAGGTATCTATCTTGATGCTCAATATCCCCGTTGCAATTCCTTTCCAGTTTCCTTTCCCTTTAGTAGGCTGCTGTCAACGGCCAGGCGGCAATCCGTTGACAAGATGTTCTTATGCCAGGTGGTGTTAGGGGGCATTGTTTGGTAGAGCTGGATGGATGGCTCGCTACCGTACACAACACACCCTCTCCCACCAACAGAGGCTCCATTTTATCCAAAGCGCTTACCTGTCCACCGGTAGATACCATACGGTACCATACAGTACATACAATATCAGCTCGCTGATATAGGGGCAAATCATTACAAGACGGGAAACGGGACTGGATGGATCACCAACAGAGCCGCTTCCACATCACACCACACCACCGCTTGCGACAGCAGCCAACGTCAGCCAGCCTAGTAGGTACCAACTTGTGTTGTTCAAAACATGACTTCAACGGCTGGGAACATAGGCGCAACGAACGACAGGGACAGACAGTATCTATCCAGTCCCTGGGCAGACCCATCTCAGTCCTCAAACAGCCGCTCCCTCCTCGCACCCCTCCTCAGCTCTGGTAACTTACCTCTCTCTACCAACACAACAAGCGATAATACCTGTTGACCTACGGGCTCTGCCCGCCGGAGTATCCCTGGAAACAAGGTGATAGAGAAGTGTGAGGTCCAGAGAGAGCGTGTGAGAACCTGGCTGGCCGCAGTTAAGGAGGGCGACCCTGCCTGCCCCTGAGTTACCAGGGCCACATGTGAATTTAGCACCGAAGGATAGAGGTATGATGCTGCTGAGGACGGGGAGAAATGCAGTAGTGAATGCACGTTGAAGAGCTGCTGAACGTGTTGCTGGAAATGGACTGGACAGATTAAGGTTCTTGAGAATGTGCGCAGAATGAATGATTGACAGAAGGGAAAGACTGCCGTGATGGATACCTCTACCAAGAAAGAGGTGGTTTACCCAGATGCCTCTTGATATGGCGGGCATGCTGGTCAAGTTTGATAGGTAGCTTGATTTTATGTTGGGATCGGATAATGTGTGGTACTGGGACGTCATGATAGGTAGGTTAGACGATTGGTGATTGATAGAGCCAGAACCCGAGGCATTACTCGGTCGGTATTCCTTCATATTACGATGCTTGCCGCCGGGTACCGATTTGCGGAGCGAAACAGAGAAGATGTGAAGAGGTTGATACTGGGAAACTGGGAAACTGGGAAACGAAGCCAGTAGATCGCGGATCCCAAATGCCAGATGATTCCAGATAGTGGTACTTATTCACAAAGGCACCGCCCTCATTCCAAACCCCCAATACCAACTCCAGCCCACCCGACAATCGTAGATTGTACACTAGGTATCAAAAACAGCATCCAAACCCCCAGTGCCCTTTGACTTCCTTCTCACCTCCCAT
The DNA here is from genome assembly GCA_009805225.1 of Neurospora sp. LNF1-1. NCBI lineage: Eukaryota > Fungi > Ascomycota > Sordariomycetes > Sordariales > Sordariaceae > Neurospora > Neurospora sp. LNF1-1. The sequence continues at coordinate 101,691 of RAOM01000041.1, forward strand.
TCACATTCTCCTCCTCCTCCTCACCTCCACCGCATCCCCATCCAACCTTCACTTTCCTCTCCAGCCCCTCACTACGTCAAATACTGACAAACACTTACGCTCGGAATATATACTGCCGCCGCTGCCGCATTATCCCTAGCCTTACAAGCATCACACAACTCCAACTCCTCCTCCTTCGTGTTCGTCACCGACGTCTGGCCCTCTTTACACCCACCGAAATCCAGAGGCTTCATGGTGAAATCCGAATTCCAGACTTGGTAGCATTTGCTGCGGTTGACTTCGGATTTGATGAGGGTCTTGCACCGGGAGCACTTGGTTTCGTTGTGGGTTATTGTGCACATTTTGCAAGGGGTCTGGGAATGGGGCTTGGTTGGTGGTGGTGTTGTAGTGTGTAGTAAGTGTGGTGTGTATAGAAGTAATAAGCTCTTCCGGTGGCTTGGTGACCAATAAGAAGAGAACCAAAGGCCTCTGTTGTGCATTATGTTGTGGTTTGTTGGTTCTTATAAATAACGAAGGTTGAGTCTCTTGCTCCTCCCAGAGAGATCAGTTCCATGGTCTTGAATAGTGAGGCTGGTGGATCATTGAGCGTCAGGTATTACTAGGTAACAACACGGGCAAGGCCGGGTCTATGAATGGACTTTGTCATCTGAAGATAAACAGAGGTGACGGCCAATGAATCTGGAAGGTTTGAGTTGACCATGTGTGTGTGTCTGTGTCTCATGGCGGCTCTTAACTCATCTGACCTCAAGTGACAGAGAAGGCTGTACACACGTCCGTGCTTCTGAAGAGTGAACCTGACAATGGTATCCGGCAGGCCTAGCTAGGTGTTGGAGATAGGATGGAAGAGAAAGCCAAATGTCCATTCCGTTCCTCAATAGCACACTCGCTAGTCGCTAATGACTGTACTGTCGACTCCGCTAGGAACATCAGATAGCAGGAATCATAGGACCCGCGTGATAGCTTTTGTACGCGTGCTTATTCGGTCTGAACTGACAGAGACAGAGTTATTGTGAAGCCTTGACAATAGCACGAAGAAGTGTTTCTTCTTCTTCTTCCTCCAAGGAGGCTCAAGAGAGAGGTATAAGAGCACCTCCAAGGATCCCCTTTTGCTCTCCTCCAGCAGCACACCAAACACAACCAGAGGCAAGCAAGAAGCAAAGAAAAGACTTCACGCACAAACACATCCCAAGCAACAAGCAAAGCAAAGACCTCCATACTACCTCCTCACTCAGAAATCAATAAGAGCAAGAACAACAACAAAATGTGCACCAAGAAGCAATACTTCTTCACCCTGTGCGGCTACACCGAATGGTGCGAGTCGCAGTGCCAGACCAAGATGAAGCGCACCTTGATGGACCCCAAGGACGAAGATTACCCGCCGCCCTGCATCCCCGTTACGGAGATCAGCGACCCCATCAGGCTGGTGGGCAAGTGCAGCATTTGCCGCCCCAGTGCTCCCATTGCTCCCAGTACTGCCAGTGCTACTAGTGCTACCGGTGCCCCCAGTGCCCCCAGTGGTCCTAGTGCTCCTAGTGCTCCCACTGTTTGAAGAATGAGGAGAAGGGTTCTAGACGTGGACCTGGCAAGGAATGAGGGGGGACAAGAGGTAAATTCTTCCTGATCGCAGATGTAGTGTCGTTTTTTTTCTAACTTGATGACAGGGACGCGAGTGAACCAAGTTTGCCGATTAAGGCTGTAGTGCTGGAAGAACCAGACTACCTAGGGAATGAGGTGGAAGAATCTGGCTGGAGAACGCGGTGTGGAAAGATCATGGACGACATATCCTGTAGATAGTTCCAGCAATACCAACTAAACTTTCCTCTAAGCCTTCCTCCTCTTAGCCGAAGGCTCATCCTTCTCCTCCCCACCCTTCGCCAGCTTCAACTCCTCCTCCTCCCTCTTAACCCACGCCACCGCCTCCCTAATAATCCTCTTCTCGCCCGCCCTAACCCACACAGCCATCTCCTTCCTCGTCGTCGGTCTCCCGCCCTCAATCCCCTGCAACACTTGCTCATCCTCCTCCAAACTCGTAGCATACTGCCCCTCCCTTTCCTCCAACGCCTTCCTCACGCCACCCAACAGGATCTCCTTCTTCACCGCCTTATTCCCCAACGCCTCCGCTAGAGCCCTATCCCCCGTGCCCACCACCTTCTTCACAACCTTCAGGTACACCTTCACCTGCTCCTCCAACTCCTCCGGCAGCCCCAAAAACTCCGCTTCACCATGTACTTGCCCCTCCGAATCCGGGTCCTCGCTTTGCCGTTCAAGGACAAAACTATCCTCCCACTCCCCCTCCTCTTTTTCCTCTTCCAGGAGCTCATCCACCTTGCTCCAATCCACCTCCTTCTTCCGTCCCTTCACCCCCTCCACCATTTCTTTCAGTCCCCCTTCCACCAACCCCCACCCCAACTCCACCACATCGTACCTAGCATGGTTGGGCGTGACATACCCATACCGTCTCAACAGTTCCGCACTACTCAACGGGCCATAGTAATTCAGAATCTCCTCCCCTTCTTTGATTTCGCGTAGCGAAGTAGCAGTCAGACACGCCTCGCCGTGATTAATGTGCGCATTGAAGACCGCGTCAGCATTGAGCATGTCAGCCATGGGGACCATGCCCATGGTATCATTCTGCGCAGCAACCTTATCCTCTACCCAACCATCCTCTTCCTCTTCATCCTCATCATCTTCCTTGGCGAGATCAAAAGCGTAGGCCATGATCGCCGATCCCATCCTATGCCCCAGAGCCAGGAGTTCCTCCTCCGACAACTTCTTCTTCTTCTCGGCCGCCGGGAAATCAGCAGGGTAGAAAGCGGATTCGTTCTCCTTCACCACCTTGACAATCTTCGTCCTGATCATCTCATCCGCCTCCTCCTTCCCGACCTTCGGCACCAGCGCGCTGGCTTGCAATTCGCCCAGCTCCGCCTCGTTCCAAAACATGGGGGTGTCGAACTTTTGCGGCAAAACCGACAGATACGGAAACCAAGGCGAGGCAGAACCCTGGAGGTACTCGTGGATGAGGATCAAGATGAGGAGGGTCCAGGAGTCCTGGGAGTTAGGGTCTTCCTCTGCCTCTTCGGGGGAGGGTTCGTCGTCATCGTCGGCGGTGTGGTTCTCGGTTTCCTCGGCGACGGTGGGTTCGGCGGGTCCCTTGAAGAGGAAAGGCAGCTTGCTGGCGAGGGGGGAGGCGGCGGCGCAGAGGATGGAGGGGCGCGGGATGGTGAAGAGAGTGGTGCCGGCGGGGATGGGGGCGGTTGCAACTGGTGGGTGGTGTTAGTGAGGATTTATGATGGGGAAAGGTTCATGATGTGAGCCGTGAGTTTGTTCGTCCTAGACTCAGAATGAGACAGGTGATGGACACTCGACGATATCTCGTGACTGCGTAGAAATGAGGAAAAGAAAAACTTACTGATGCCACGGCCGGCACTTTTGTCTCTCAGATCAACGAGCTTGATGTCCTTGTGAAAGGTGGCGCCGGGCTGGCTGGTGAACCATTCGAGGAACTTGTGGGTTTGCTGCTCGAAGTCACCGACGGGTACGGTATCCGTGGTGGTGGCCATGATGGGCAACGGCGGTAAAATGAGTGAAATGGTTATTTGAGTCCAAAGGAAACGACCGGCGATATTCTAATGAAAAATATTTGCAAGGGTAGGCGAGAGCTTGTAAAGTTATGAGATTTTGCAAGTCGCCTTTGTGAAAATGAAATTTCCAAAAGGCCGAGACTGCTCCAGCGATCTTCGGTCTCGTCAGTGGATTGGAGGTGGCTCGTGCACATCTGATACCTGGTGAGGGTTAGGGCTGCATTCGCTCCTCGCCCGCCACGATTGAGGATGCGCTTGACGCCGATAAACAAAGAAAAAGGGGTAAGACGAATGACTGGTTATGTGGAAATAAACATAGAGAGCAAAGTACAACGTGTCATCGCTTCATTGTGGCCTGTAGGCTGGTGTTCAGATTGACAAATGAGTCCTTGGCTTATGGTGTTCCTTTTTTGACCCTTGTGCGTCATGTGTTTTCTTTTCTCTGTCTAACTCAAATCGTTGATGCCCGTCTCAGGAAGGTTGAGAAATGCTCTTGTCTGTTGCTGGCCGCCAATGTATGTGATATCACGCTTTTCCACCGTCAGATACCGAGATGTGTTGCCTTTTGGGGAAGAGAGTGCGGTACAGGGTTGAGTACCAGTGAGCAAGAACGAGTGTGAGGAACGCCAGAAAGTCCTGAAACTGGCCAAGCTGCTCCAGGTGTGAAGATGGTTGATGGTTGTCGGAAGGAGGTGGAGAGTTGCTGACGATCGGGTCCTTTGAAGGTTGGCAAGTTACCGCCGGTAAAGCGGTACGTTGTGGTCTGCCGGCTGTTGAGTTCAAGCGAGCGAGCTGTACGTTTCTCTGCCGGCTCCCTCGTGGTCCGATATCATGTCGTTTGCTTTCTCTGCTGTTAGCTCTCCGGTTAGTCCATAACATGCAGCACACTTCAAATTCAGCGATTCTTAAAAAGCAATGTCGCAGCCCTCAAATGACTTGACCGAACCATCTTGCATGCAAACGATAATCATTCTGGACTCCGGCCCGCAGGCATGAAATGGGTATGCGGGATTATGCCAGCCTCTATGCCCATCGATATAGTACAAGGGTGTATACAATAAAGGGATGCTTCTCTTCTTTCACTTCCTCTTTTCTCTCCTTCTCAAGAGGAGCGCATCTTACGCTCCGAGCCTCTTGAGGATCTTCTCTCTGACGATGCGCTGGGCGACAGCGGCACCCTTTTCTAACGAGATGGCGCCAATGACGGCGAAGAGGGTTGAGTTGAGGACGACGACGACACCGGAGGATTCGAGATCTTCGGGCTAAAGAGTCACAAGTTTTCGTGTTAGCAGCAGCTCTGGGTAGTGTAGCGTAGTACACATCATACCATTCTGGGCTTCCACCGCATGACGGTGAGCAGGCCGAGGTCGATGCCCATCCTTGCGATCTTGGTCTTGTCCATAATGTCTAGCGGTTGCGTGTGAATGAGCTTGTCGATGTTGGCCAAGGCGGCATGGTTGTAGGGCGTGCGGCCGTACTTGTCGACGGTGGGCTCGTTAAGGACGGGGCTGGTGAGGATGGAGCGGGTAGTCTCGAGGGCGATTATTTGACGGCCTGACAGAACTTTGTTAGCCGTAGTCCGTAGTCGGTGCTGATGCCGTAGCGTTCTTTCTGGGTTCCCTCTCCATGTCCCTCCAGATTCCGTCGAATCCACTATCACGTACCCAGGAAAGCCAGCCTTGTGTTGTAACCTCTCCTTCCGTAGTCGAAACTCTTGTGGGTGACGGCCAGCCACTTGGTCTCCTCTGATAGCATCCTGGCGCCGCCCTGGCCGAGGAAGGCCTCGTAGAAGGCATCCAACTTTGCCGGGTCGCTGTTGACCATCCACTGCTTGCGCCTGGGGTCCTTGACGAGGTTGAGGGAGAAGCCGGGGCCCTTCATGCGCTCGGGGGTGTACGACCACCTTGGCCTGGGCTGCTGCGAGCTGCCGGATGCAATTTGTTCTTGTTGGACGGCCGACGACGACGAGACCTGGCGGGCGACGGGAACGGCTGCGAGTTGTTGGACAGCGACGGGTCGCCTAGAGCATTGCTGCGCGGCAGTCTTGCATGTCGAGGCGAAGACGGAACGGGAGGGTGTGAGGGCGGCCATTGTGGTCTACTGTATGCGACTGGAGATGCGACTGGAGATGCGACGACCCGGGGCGAGACCGTGACCGTGGAGATGCTTCGAGGTTGAAGGTGGATGTGGATGTGACCGGGTCGTGGGGTAGAAGATGTCGAGGTCGGATGGCGCCCGTTCCACTCTCTCTCGCAAAACACCAAAGATTCAGTTCCGGAGACACGCGGCTGGCAGTCGGTCGGCGCGGTCGGTGCACAGGCTATTTCGACGGGTCGCTGTGCAAGGCTCCGGGTCCGTTCGCGCGCCTGGAGTGGGACGGCAGACGGGAATTTTTTGCGACCGATTGACGGACGGGACGCCTCGGCAGGCTTCGATACGGGCCTAGCTCGGGTGGTCTGTGCGCCATATCAGTTCCTCTCCAGAGTCCATTGGGCAATTCTCCAAGCTCAGCGAAGTGCGGGGCCTCAATTCTCAAGAAAGCTAGCCGCTTGAGGTTAGTTTGACCATCAGTCAAGGTACATCAGTCAGGTACCTTCCAACTCTTCCAGGGCAGCTCCGCGAATCGATTTACACGGCGCGCCTGTCAGTACTTGTCGCGTCCCTTGCAGTTGAACAAGGCTGTCTCTTCTTCCTTTCATCTCTTCCCTTTTCTTCCCCAGCACTTTTCTTCAACAAAAAGCTGCTCTTCCCCAAGGCACTCCGTGCTCATCCTCACCATGTGCTCCGGTTTGTGACCTTCACTAACCATCTCAGCACCCGCAATGGCATCCTCGTCGTCGACCCCTTCCACCGTCTCGAAACGCGATCGCGACTCTTCCTCGGCCAAGATGAGTTCCTCTAACCAGGTGAATGCAGGTGGAAGCACCACGAGCACCACCAACACCACGAACGAACTCTTGGAGAAGCTTGCTTCTGTGCTGCCAAAGGACCTCAAGTTCTCGATTCACCACCTATCGACACCCCCAACGCGCACCGATGCCCTCTACGCAGCTCCCCCGGGAGAGAAGCCCGACAAGACATACTGCGAAAGGCACTTCCTCGCCCTCTCGATCGAAGCTCCTGTCACTGGTGCCATCAAACGGTCATCCCCTGGCGCTGACGAGGCCAAGTCGGCAGAGACGACAACAAAACAAGTCATTGCCTTCGCCATAGAGATATTCATCTTTACCACAGCCTTCCAGACAGTCCTGTTCGTCTCCAAGGCCGACTCGACCGGTTACCTCCATCTTCTCAAACTACCGAGAGGAGGTCCCTCTCCCATCAGCGAAGTCAGCTCGACCTTCGTATCCTACCTCATCCAACATCGACGACGCAAACACATTGTCTCGGTCGTCAACCTCTTCGGCCGTGCGCAGCACCAGTACCTCTTCCCGGGCAGTGGTGAAAACGACGGAATTGGTCCGGGCAGGGAGAAGCACATTCTTAGTGACAGGGGTCTGATCAAGTGGTGGTGTCGGGTTCTCAATCCGCTTTTGGAAGATCAGTGCAAGGATGATCGAGTTGCCGCCACCAAGGGGTACCTTCTTGTTCCTGGCCTGGAAGAGCGAGACATGCGCGCCTTCATTCCACGGACCGTCACCAGCGCCAACGACTGGGAAATTGGCCATCCCATGGAGAGGATATCCCACTACACTCAAGAATTCGACTGGGTACCGCCTAGGTGTCTGATACCCCAATATCCAGACGACCCAAAGTCCCGTTATAGGGACGAGCTTGACGAGGAATCTGCAAAGTGGAAGCAAGATATGGGAACTTGGAAGAGCATCAGGACGCTGAACCAGTTTTGGGATACCATGGCCTTCAGACAGGAGTGCTCATCCGGGCGACTGACAGGGTTCATTTGGCTAGTCTTTGATCCCAAGGAGTCAGAGACAGAAGAGCAGGCGACACAAACCACAACGGCTTCGTTCTCAACGTCGTTTGCAACCGCGCCACTCCTGACCCCGACTGGCTCTTTCGATGCTTCTACCGTCTTCCCTCCTTCAACTCCACCAAAGCGTCGTGCTGATGGGCCGGCCCGCACACCACAGGCCAGTCCCCTGAAGGCCTCTTTTACAGCAGGCCAAGCAGCTGCCTCCCAACCTGGGACGGAGAAAGAGAAGGAGAAGAAAAAGAAGCTAAAAGGCCGCATCACCCCTCGTGTTCCCAAAATCAAGAAACACCAACGAAACTACCTCTTCAAGCGACCAAATACCACGGCCTACTACCACTGGCCAGCGGAGGGCCGTGGCGACCTTATCGTAGATGAGCACGATTACAAGCGTGTGGTGGAGCTACTGCTGCAGCTCGATTTTGAGACGCTGGATAAGGCTTGCAGTGCCACCAAGCGATGGATCAGCGAGGCTGGCATGGGTGCTAAATGGGGGCATGAGGTTGTTGGGAGGCGGGTCCAGACTGTGACGAGTGCCACTGCTGGTCGGGAAAGCGCCGCTCCTGTTAACAACCTGACGGGGTTGGTGAGGAAGAAGAAGCCGGCTGCTGTTGAGAGTGGCGCGGCGGATGTGAAGACTAATGGGCTAGAGGACCCCTTTACCGAGAATGGGACGGCTACAGCAACACCAAGTGATGCTGTTAACCCATTGGTGCTTGAGCCACCAAAGGTGAATGTGCTGTGGGCTGGGCTGATTAGGAAGAAGCCCAAGGCATCATCTTAGGTCCTCTGATTGCTCTTTTCTTAATTTTCTATGATACCTATTTGTATTTCTTTCGTGGCATGATACCTTTTCGGAGACAGCGGCATTGCGGAAAATGGGATGGGGGTCAAATGGATGGGCGTACACGACAAGCTGAGCATTACCTTGACCAGCCTGAACGGGTTCTGGATATCTATCAAAATAACATTAACTATTGCTTGTTTTCCACTGGAGATCTCCAGACCGATTGCAAAGCTTGTACCATCGTATTTATTCCTCCCCATCACATCCCATCCCTCCTTCCTCCCACCAGCCAGCCCACAACCCCATCACTCAACCCTCCAAGATCCCCACCATCCCCTTCGCCAACCTCACCTTCATCCTCATCCCATCCGCCGCCCTCGCCGTCACCTGCCTCCTCGTATACAACCTTTCCTTCACCATACAACACCCCGTCCTATCCACCACCGGCTTTCCCTCTGTGCCATCCAACAACATCTCCCCCAGTCCTACCTTAACAAACTCATACCGCCTGTGCACCAAAGCCACAACAACCTTGGCCTCAATAATCGCCAGATCCCGGCCGATACAATCCCTCGGTCCGCGCTCAAAGGGGCGCCACGCTCCTGCTGGAATTTCCTCCTTGTTCTCAGACTCGGATAACCACCGCTCAGGCCAAAACTCGTCCTTTGTTTCTCCATAAACGGAGGCATCACGGTGTATGATGGTGGCGCAGTTATACAACACCATCCCATCCAAGTTCCACTCCCCCCCTCCTTTTCCCCCTCCCTTCTCTTGACAAGGCTCAGAAACAACAACAAACCCACTCCCAACCTCGGCTCGTCTCGCCGTTCCCGCCGGGGGGTGTAACCTCAACGCTTCCTTGATCACGGCGTGGGTGTAGACCATTTGATTCAACTTGTCTGGTCCTTCGGGACCCGATAGTTGAGCACGGATCTCGGAAGGGGAGGCGGAGGCGGCTGGGCGGCCGAAGATGGAGTCCAGCTCGGAACAGATGCGCGCGTGTGCGCGCGGGCAGATGGAGAGGTAGTAGAGTACCCAACCGATCAGGATGGCGGTGGTGTCGTGGCCGGCGAAGAGAAAGGTTTTGAGGGCGTCGGTGGTGGTTGAGAGGATCTTCTCTGGGAGGACGGGGGTGTTTGTCTGGTCGCTGAGGGAGAGGGAGAGGATGGAGCGCCGGGATTTCGGCGGAGCGGCGGTCTTCTTGGATCCGTGCTGTGTGAAGGTGGTGGTGGTGGTGGTGGTGGTGGGGTGGGATTGGGGTTGTTGTTGTTGTTGTTGTTGTTGGGAGGTGTGGGCGTTTTGAAACTCACTCAAGTGTTTGCGCTGAACGAACTCGCGGAGGAAGGTGTCGACTTTCTGGGAGAGATATTGGCGACGTTGACGACTGAAGGGGCTGGTTAATAGCTGTAACCATTCCATGGGCGGTTTACCGTCGGCGGCGTAGGAGGTTATGAGGCGGTAGTAGGTTTTGGTGAAGTTGGACATTTGTTGGCCTTTTTCTTCTTCTTCTTCTTCTTCTTTCTCTTCCATTTCCGTCAGTCCCTCCTCCTGTTCATCATGTCTATCTTCTTCATCTCCATCTTCTTCACCCAAATTCTTTTTTCTCAAAAGTTCCTCCTGCGCCCCAACATCCACCTCCATCACCACCTCCCCAATTACATCCACCGTCAACCCCTGCGTCAATTTATCCAGTTTCACCGTCTTCCCCTCCTCAGCCACCCTTTCCAACAACCTCAAAAACATCCACCCCTTCTCCGCCACACATGGCAATAAACCCATCAAATGCCCCGGCGCAAACCCCGGGTTAAACCGCCTTCTCAGTTCCTTCCACTCATGCCCTTCCTTGATGATAATCGAGTCGTGCCCCACCAGCAGCTTTAACTCCTCCCCAACCGTATAAGACTTGGGGACCGAATAAGGAAAGTTTTGAGTAGAAGAAGAAGAAGAAGAAGAAGAAGAAGAACGAGATGATATCTGCTCAGCTAGATGGTGCGAGGCGATGATACACAAGCAGGGCCCCACAGGTCGCAGGTCCATGAGGAATAAGGGGGGGTTGCTCAAAGAGTGCCAGATTTCGGTGAGGGCGAGGTCGATGTGTCGGTCGGAAGGACCGCCGCCGTGGGACATGAAGCGGTGGAGGAGGGACATGTGGCCCCAGATTAGGGAGGTGGGGGGTTGGGGGATGTGGGCATATTGCTGGAAGCGGAGGTGGTGGAGGCGGAGGTAGAGGAGGGTTGTGAGGGTGAGAAGGAGGGAGAGGAGGAGGAGGAGGAGGAGGAGGGTGGACATTTTGGTTGTGATGCTGTGATGGTGATGCTGAAGGTGGTTTGGTGGTTTGGTGGTTTGGTAGTTTGGTGTAGTCGGAGATGGAGGTGCTCAATGTTGTAGGCGGGCGGGGATCTGGGAGTCCAAGAGAGGACAGAGAGAGGTTTGGTTGTGGTAAGAACAACTGGACACTCAAGACAGACAAGAAGCGGTAGATCCGGCTGCTCTTGCCCTCCCTTATATGCCGCTGCGTTGTACCATATGATCTACGTCCCGTTCCGGTTGCCGCAGTGTTCCAGTGTCCCAGTATGTATGCATCCAATCTCCCAATAGGTCGCTCTTGTAAGTCCATCGATGCACTCGCCTTTCGGGTCGACGGGTAAATACCAGCTGAAACTGTACCTGTGATTCATCGTCTTCTTTTCTTCTTCTCCTGCAGCGTGTGCTTCTTCTGCTGTGATACTACATATTCCCGCCTGGCGCTCGGCTCCCAGCCAGCCAGCCAGCCAGCCAGCCCACACTCCAGTCCCGTCCCGTTGCTTCACAACCGTGTCTCTTACATAGCACCATCTTATAGGTCTGATAGGTCCCCTCCTCCAAGAAAAGGTCTCATACGTCAAGAAGCAAGGGACGATACTTTTACCTGTCCCTGTTACCCAAGCTGTCTAAACTGTCCAAGCCCTCAAGCCCGCTCCAAGCGAGTGGGGGCTCCTAGCTGGCCATCCATCGACGGGTCACGGCGTTCGTTCCGTTACACCATGCCACAGTTCGCGCGCGTGGCCAACGGGAGTGCAGCGGGTAGGTAGAGGTAGGTAGTCAGGGCTCGGACCGTCCCTTTTGCATGATCCTTGAGAGATGGAAGGGAAGCCCTTGGTACACCAATAGGAGTTTCTTATTCCGCTGTAGCCTTTTGGGGATTTGGGGGCTTTGAGCCGAGTGGTGTATGACTGTATATCGGTAGTTGGAACCTGACCCTAACCCTGTTGGGTGGGGGTTGTATTGTGCACATGCAAACCTCAACATCAACGCCCACGCCTAGGGCCCGTATCCGCGTCGAATGCAACGGGCCGTGTCGTGTTTACATGACCCCCAAGGTTGGACAAAAACTCATTCACCCCTTTCATAGTCTTCTTCTTGTCGTCTTTCTCTTTCCACGTTTTTGTGTTTGTCTCTCCTGCATTTAATGATGACATTGGCGCCATAGAACCCCACCGCATATCGGGGTCTAGCGTCCCCTGTGACAGTCCCTGCACCTGCGCTTTTGGCGGCAGCGGCGCGTGGCACTGGATGTGAAAGATTGCGGTAAGCGCACATGTTTTTTTGCAGCAGCAGCGGCTCTCCAATTGACCAATGTGGGTTGAGGTGGCCAAAGTGACAAGCCGAATGGAGCAACCCCATGTCAAGTCTCCAATTCTCAAACGACCAGTCCAGCCCACGACAGCACACCGCCATCTCCACATGTGGACTGGATCCCAACCTAAACCACTTGTCCTCAACAAGGCCATTCCACGTCCACGGTCCCAGTCCCAGTCCCATGCTCCAGGCTATTGTTATCTGATTGTTGTTTTTTGGGGACGCTTCAGGTTTCCAGTCAGTTGGAGTCCAAACCACCAACATTCCTCATGCCGGAGCTCATTTGATAGGGTCTTGTGGTACTTGTCTCATTTGTCCATTTTTACCCCTTTTCCCCTCCCGCCGCCACGGTTCCCCATCAACATCTGGATCCGGCCGGTGCGGGGCCCGCCCTACATTTGACACAGCACAAGCGGAACGGATCCGGACCCGGACATGGCCGTGCTTCCATTGCCCGACATCGGGACATGGCTGTTCCGTCGCGGCGACTCGGATCGCAAACGAGTCGCCGCCGAGAACCCCGTCGCAATTGTCAAACAGCTCGACGGCCACATCAAGGCACGAAAACAAGCGAACCTGCCTCACTCACTGAAGGATGCCGATAAGGACGCCCTGGTGGGGGCCATGCTGCTCATGGGCAAGAGCCTCCAGGATGCCCTCAACATGTTCATGGCCGAGGTCCTGCCGCACGATGAGTACCCCAAGGGATGGAACGAGGTCCTCTCGGGCACCCTCGGCGGCCTGCATCGGGCCCTTGCCGACACACTCGTCACCCTGGAACGCCCTCATGCTGCCGAGACCGGTCTCAGTATGAAGCAGCACCAGGAGTCGTTGAAGACCAGGACACTCAGTTTGGAACTGGATGAGGCCCCCGTTAAACCCGGACTCAACCGATCGGAATCAGCACCAGCTGGCACAACACAAGGTGAAATCTCACCCGACTTCTCACCCCTCGGCCCTCCCCTTCCTCTTCGCCTCGCCCCCGTCCCCGAACGCTTCGAGCCCGCCTATGAATACCGCGACCTGGCCGCCGAGAACCCGGGCGTCAGCATCGCCGTCATCCAGGAACTGCGTGCCGAAATGCGCGTCAACGCCGCCATCCAGCTCGCCATCGAAGCCCTCGAGTTCACCGAGGGCCAGCTGCAGCTCGTCAAGCAAGTGAACAAAGCCGCTGGCGGCGGCGGAGCTAACTTTGAGCCTGTCCAGCAGCACTTTTACGAAGGGTACGATCGCATCCTTCGCCGGGCTGTCGAACTGGAACGCCGTGATCTCAGCAGCGAGGTGCCTGTCCCTGTGCCACAACCAGCCCGTGACAATCGGCCTCAAACCAGCCACACGCAAAGCTCCGCCCAGCTAAGTCCCACGTCGTGGAAGCCGCGCGCGCCGAGGAGGATAAGTCTCGTTACTATCCCGCCGCCTCATGAGGAGGAGGCTCCTTCTCGTGGTGGCCAGAGACGGGGTAGCTATAACCAGAAGCGGCCCGGCACGGCGCCGAATGGTTCCGGGGGCATGATGCACAGGAAGCGAAGCATCATGTTCAACGATGATGACTTTTCTGATCACACGACGCTGGGCAATTCGCGGTCGTATTCGAATCTGAGGTCGTCGCAGGGGTCGTCACATGGTTCGAGGGGTCCGATGGAGGCCATGACTATGAGCCCGACCGGACAGGCGTTTGATCAAAGGGCGAGGGCGAGTGCGAGGAGGAATACGGTGCACGGGATGGGGGGGATAGGGATTAGGGAGGAGGGTGAGTTCTTGGCTCTTTTTTTTTTTCCTCGTGTCATTTTTTCAAGCAATAATATGATGACTGACTGACTTCTGCTCTCCGGCAGACGAACGACCACAACCCCAGGGTCTATCACAATCCCAACAACAACCCCCCAGCCTCCGCCGCCGCCTCTCTCTAGCCGATGAACTCGCCATGGCCGGCAACTCCGACAGTGACTCCTCCAACTACGGCGACGAAGTCGACTACGACCAAGACAACGACTACCAGCAGGAGGACGGCGACAAAGGCGACGGAGGCGAAGAAGAAGACGAAGAGTTCGGCGAGTTCGGCGAAGTAGGCGAAGCAAGCGTCATTCAATCCGAGCTCGGCAGCGGTAGTGATCGGGACCTAGCCAGTCCTCGGACCCCTGGAGCAGGTGCAGGTCTGTGTTATTTACATGGCGGTGGCGGGTTTGCGGATCACTCGCGTACCTCGTCGATCAATTCGATCCCCATGAGCGAGGGGTTGGTGGGTCAAATACCGCCGAGTGAATACGGCAGTCAATTCGACGAGGGGAGCACTTACGGGGGTAGGGGGTATGGTGGGTATGGAGCACACAGCAGGCAGATATCAAACGTTAGTATCGACGATAGGATATCGTACTTCCCTTCTACGTGGGGTAACGTCTCCTCGGTAGAAGAAGGACAGGAAGAAGAAGAAGAACAAGATGCACAAGAAGAGGAGGAAGAAGAAGAAGAAGAAGAAGAATTACGAGGCCCAGGAGGTCGGCCTTTGTCCGGATACTTCCCTGGAGCGGGGCGGTACGACGGGGAGTACGACGACGATAGGGAGTATGGCGATGAGGACGATGAAGAAGAAGGGGATGGGTATGCGGATGGAGACGGAGGGATGGAGGAGGGAGATGATGGCAGTGAAGGGACTGTGGATGAGAACGAGGAGTTGACGGAGATTATTGAGCAGTTGAGGCCGTATATGAGGTTATCGGTATCGGGTGCGGCGAGCAATACGGGGAGGATATCTGCATGAGCGGTGGCGTTTGTATCTGCATCTGCATGAAGAGGAGGGGGAAAAGCATGAGCATGAGCGGTTGCATTGGAACAAAGTACAACCGGCATTCTTGGAGGACTGGATTAGTAAACCTAATCAAGGAGTGAAGGTCGCAACAAAACGACAACCAGACAACCATGGACATGGAATCAGGCTACATTTTCTTTTGTTTAGTTACCCCCCCAAACCTACAACCTTAGCATATCATACAGTACGGTAATGTGTACGGATTGCATAGTACATGGACACATCTTTCCGGCATTTCCCTTCCTCTGTTTTCCGATCACTGACACTTGCGGCATGTGGACTTGGAAATTAAAGCATGAGGGAGGCAAAGCATGAGGAGGAGCATGACTGTAGCATGAGCGGTTGCATTGGAACAACGTACAACCGGCATTCTTGGACTGGCCTAGCCTGGATCAGGCAAAATCAAGGGGTAGAGTGGAGGAAGCATGAAAGACAACCAGACTACACCATGGACATGGAAACAGACTACATTTTTTCTTTTGTTTAGAGGTAGTTACCTTTACCTTAACCTTAGCATATAGTACTACGGTAATGTGTACTCTACGGATTGCATAGTGTACCGTATATTGGGCACTTGGACACATCCGCACTTGGGCAACATGGGATATATCGACACACGTGGGTTAATTCAAACCTTCCAGATTCATTGGCCGTCCCCTCGGTCCACATCCATCTTCGGATGAAAATATGACAAAGCCCACGCAGTCATAGGCTTTACCGTCGTTGACAAATAGTCAACGCTCAATGATCCACTAGCCTCACCATTCACGACCATGAGGCAAACCAGCAAACAAGAGCAAGAGACTCTCTCTCTATACTTGCACTATAAGAAGCGAATATAACCCAGTACCCTACCGCTACCTCTAGATTCTACATACCACCTTCCTTCTATACAAGATTGGTATCAAAGACCTTGTTCAACCGGCACCACACACAATAATACAATACCACCAACCAAGCCCCATCCCCACAAAATGTGCACAGTAACCCACAACGAAACCAAATGCCCCCGCTGCAAGACCCTGATCAAATCCGAGGTCAACCGAAGCACCTGCCACGAAGTGCTTACATCCCAGTACACGGCCTCTCCCCTGATTTTTGGCGGATGTAAGGCCAAGCAGACGTCGGTAACGAAGACGAAGGAGGACATGGGGATGTGTGATATTTGTAGTGCCAGGAAGATTGGCCCGGTTGAGGTATGGAAGGCGGCAGCGCTGGGGGCGCTATGATCAGGCGTAGGCCTGGCGGGAGGGAGTGTGAGATGAAGGTGGGAAGTAGACTAGACTGATGAGAAGGAGGAAGGAAGTAAAGGGTGTGTGTGTGGGTTGGTTGGTGTCTAGTTGTGATTGCTTGATGATTAGGTACGGCTGGGTTGGTTGGTGTTGGGAGTGGACGGGATGTTGGAATTGAGAGCGATGCTTTTGTGAACAAGTTACCTACAGAGAGAGCCAATAGTTGGAAATATTGAGATGGACTCCAGTCGGCCTATTTACCTACCTACATCTAGCAAAGCGGACCTGGTCAATCACTCGACCGAAACGCGCAATGTCTTCTCTATATCAAGTGCCGGTGTTGCCTCCTCCATTGCTACCTTTACATTTGGATCTAATTTATTCTTTTGATTCTTGACCTTCATCTACACTTTTCTCAAGCAAATGACTGAAAACGGGCCACGTCAATAAAGGGCATTTTCATGTTCAAGGGCTAGACAGCAAGTTCAGCCTACCATCGTTTTGGGAGCTTATTTCCAGGTGCTATCGTGTACCCCAAGCCCACACTCCCTGCATGCATCGACCGAGGAAGAAGCGATACACAACGCCGGAGCTCGGCACACTGACGTCGTGAAGGATGACGGCTTCGAACAGGGCGAGCGAACCCATGATCGTTGATGTGAGCCTACAGTACCAGTAGAACTACTGCCCTATTCCGTTCCTCAATTTACTTCCCGCGTCCCAACACCAACGCGATGCGGTCTCGAGGCACAAGAAATTGCAGCAGTAATTGGGGCCCACAAAGGTCAGAACCTACATCTTGGAAGCTGAAATGGTCCTTGCTTCGTTCATCAAATTGACCGGGTCGATGTAACATCAAATAGAGTCTACGACAGCTCTGAATCGCCACGCCTTATTCCAGCCCCCAAGCCCAGTGACGATGCGGCACAAGAAGTTTGATATCAGTCCTTCCAACTCCGAGGACTACCCAAGCCCGGATTTTCTCATTCCCTTCAAGTTCTCTCAATCACTTTTGTCCAACGGCACTTCCATGCATCATATGCCAACTCTGTAAGATCTTTCTTCCTACCTCCCTACCTACCTCTAGCTACGATGGATTCCGACCGCCACTCCCACACCACATCCAGCCAACAAACCAGAACAGGCAGCGTGACTCTCGAGCTGCATCATACCTCAGACTTCAACGAGATATGGGTGAAGCAAGCCACCCCTCCCGCGGTCCCGCCAAAACAAGGCCCGTTGCCAGAAAACGACGGACCACAACCCCTTTCAGCATACTACACACCCCATGAGTACGTCGACGTCAACGGAGTCCGGAATAAGGCGCCGCTTGTCCCGCCGCCCAACAGTCGCAAATCACCACTTCGGTCCTCCCCTCCATGACAACAGCAGCAACAACAGCATCATCACAGCCAACTACAACAACAACAGACTAACAGCCTCCATCACAACCACCACCGTCACCGTCGCCCTCCCAAGCCCCCTATCATCAGGCTCCGTCCAATCCGCCCAATCCCAACTCACATGCCCAACCTCCAACTCCACCATCCTCCTCTCCTCCTTCTCCCCCCAATCCCACTCTCCGTCGCAGTCGCTCAAATACCAAATCCTCTGCGACTCCAACCTCCCCCCCCCCCCCGGCCTCCTCCCCATCATCAAAACAAGACTCTCGCCGGCCCTTTGCGGGGTGTGCAGACACTCGACCAATGCTGGGGCGTGTGTGCGACGGGATCAATTTCTTTCTAGAAAGAAAAGAACGTGGCGGCTGTTTGGAATTACATCGATGGACCTAATAGGGGGGAGTGTTGGTGTGTTTCCGGGCCGGGGACGGGGACGGGGGAGGGGCAGGGGCAGTTGATGAGAGTAGTGGGGGATGAAGGGGTTGGGGTTGTTGTTAGGCCTTGGGATGGTTGGGATGGCTGAATGAGGACGACTGTGGAAGATGTGAGAGAGAGAAAGGAAGGTATCATGCTTGATACCTGTACCTTAGTGTAGTGGTTAGGTAAGGTAGAGGTAGTTTTTGAACATACCTTACATGCCCGCCTTTCATAATACCATAGACACGACACCGAATACTTCGAGGTGGTTGGTGATGTCTGTCGCATGTGCACTCACTCATTCACGGTCCTGCGCTCGCCATCTAGGTTCCTGGGGGTAGAAAGTAGCATTAGCTACCGACCTGTAGAAACGTCTGCTTCAATCATTTTCTTTATCCCCATCAAACAAAGTCCAGATCTAGCAGCAAAAAAAAAAAAAAAAAGAAAACAATGTTATACAGTCTCGTCATCGAAAGTCAAACCCCCATTTCCATAATCATCAAACCATCTCCCTAGGCTCCCTCTCCCTCGCCTCCTGCCTACTCGTCGCCTCGCAAGTCGTAATAGTAGTCACCTTTCTCCCCTGCCCTATCATACCCTGCGCCTGTCCCGTCCCATAAAACGGCACTGCATCATTGTCCTGCCACACCAGATTCCTCTCACTACCCGCTGGACTAATCCTCCCCGCAATCCCCCCTCCAATGTCTTCCTCTGAGCCTAGCCCTCCGTTCATGCCATTTATGCCATTCATGTTGCTCCCATGTACCCCATGATGACCCTCGCCCAACACCTCACTAATCGGCACACTCTTCATCTCAATCTCGTGCTCAACCTGGATCTCACCCGGTCGGACGCAGTGGTTACCGGAGCGCATGGCGCTGCCGCCGATACTGTGGGCTGATCTTGTATGGGTTCGTTGTACATAGTGGGATCGGTTGCCGGATTGTTGCCCGTCGGATGTTGATCCTCCTCCTCCGCCGCCGCCGCCGACTGCATGTTGTGATTTACCGTCGGCTCCATGTTTGCCACTACCGCCGCCTAACTTGGATTTGGAAGCGTGGTAAGCGCCCCTTGTTTTGGCGTACAGATCGGAGAGGAGCATCTTGGGGAAGACTTTTATTGCTAGTGGCTTGAGGGCCGGAGCGGAGGCGCACATGATGGCGATGTTGACTTCGATGCAGGACCAGATGGCTATGGAGACGCCCATTACTGTGTTCTTTTGGTCAGCAAACTGCACGAGCAAAGAGAAAGGAAGTGGAAGGGGAAGAGACTGGAAGACAGGGGAGAACATACCAGATTGTTCCTCAGCCGGCGCCGCCCCAATCTGTTGTAGCGAGGATAGTCTCACAATACTCATGACACTGGCAAACATGCCCAGCCCAAACAGACTCGTCAGAATGAACTTTTGCTTCTTTGGAATCTGTAGCTTCCACAGCAACGGGATGGGGATAATCGCCAGCACCAAGTCCGACGCGATATTGATTCCCGCGTTGGCAAAAGTGATAATGTTCTTGTCCATGCAGACTCCCTCCGGACGCCTCTCGCGACGGACCACTTCCCACCAGAGGTTGATGGGCCAGCAGGTAAAGAAGGTGCCGAAGACGGTCCAGAGACCGTAGATGACGATGAGGACGAAGTAAATCCTGAAGAACTTTTGCATCCGTGGAGTGCGGAAGACGCGGTAGCATTGGACGGTGATGGACATCTTGACGAACATGAGGGCGAGGGAGTAGATCCAGATTGTTGCCCATAGGGCCTGTTGGGAGTTAGTCGCTGTCTTCGTGTCTGTTTGTCTGGGGTTGAACTCACATATAGAAACCCAACAACCTCATCTTCACTCATCAGATGCCTCCCTAGTCCAGCTTTAATCTCTGCAAGTCATTGTCAGTCGCATGGTTCTTTATCAGTGTATACAGTATTGGGGAAGAGGTTGGATCTTACGCATCATCACCACAGCAAGATATGCGATCGACGATATCTATCAACCAGGGTGAATGTTAGCCCATGTTCATTGAAGTTCCTTCCAAACCTCCATCCAGCAGTGATCGACACCCAACAAGCACCAGGGGAATAGCTTCATCCCTGTCACCGCCCAATCCCATGGTTCCCTGCCGTAAGCCTTCTGGACAAGCATCACCACGTGGAAAAAGGACCATAAGCGCGGCCCGGTCCGTTTCTTTGTTCTCCAGCTACTTCCCGGGCGACAACCCCCGCCCCATTGACCTTGAACCTCCAACCCAGCAAAAGGAAAGTGAAGTAAACTCACCATCGATCCGACAATATAGTAATCATCCGACCCAACATTTTTCACCAGAACCACCCTTGTAAACAGTCGGAAACACACAGTAATAAAGGCCAGCGTGGTGAAAATGATGTCCACCACCACCACCGCCACGGCCCCGTCGGCGATCCACATTTTGATGTTGATGGACTATCGCCTGGATAGCATTCTCTGGTTGTGTTGGTTGCTTCGTCGTCATTCAGGTCTTCTCTTGATTCGTCGCTGTTGATACTGTTTTTGTCGCTCTCGAGGTGTTTGCTCACTCTTCAAGGGGAGATGGGAAGGAGTGGATAGATCCGGTGGCGTATGCTGTTGTCAAAGGAGGGACCCTGGTGGGCTGGTGTTTGTGTGTGAGAAGATGTTGATTTTCGTGAACAGGATATCGGCAAACAGAAAAAGGTGGGAAATCCTTCCCACAAACGGCGCGTCTCCAGCGTACCGGGCCTTGTATCAGGGCTCCGGTCAGTTCAGTTGCCAAAAGCTTCTAGCTTTCTTCTTCCCTTCTTCCAGTGTTGTGTGTCTGCCTTAACTTGGTGTGTTATCCGAGAGCAGAATGCAGGAAGGGGTGGTATTCCGTCACGGTAGTAGTCGTTGGCTCGTGGCTTTGCCGAACTATTCCACCGTTCGAGAGATTAGATCACGCATAACATATGTTCTTAGGAGACTTCTCATGCGATTTTGGATGGGCCAAAATGGAAAAGTAATTTGGACGGGCAGACAATGGACATCTAGACACATGCAAGACCAGCAGGCAGGCCCGAGTGTGGGTAGGCAGGCTTGGACTAGTAGAAAGAAAGAAAAGAAGGTGATGGATGGATGGCCGGCACGGGACGGAGGATTCACCAAGCGTCCGAGCCAAATTCTTGACGGCCATGGATCGACCAGACCTTGCGTGTGTCTCGTCCGCCGAGTTTAGACCTTTGTGACTGACTTGATACACCCACACAACATCCCACGCAATATCGAATGATGGTTGTGGCTTGTCTTGGCCTTCAAGGGAGATGGTAGGCAGAGACGGCAGGGATGGATCAAATGGGGTCCATGGGGCGCCAATGTCTTGGAACGTTTGGTGTGCCCATCAATGTTGCAGGTATTCAGGAACGGAGGACCCTAGAAACATGCCGTGTCTAGGAACGGGCTTGGGTTGGTTGTCTCGGCCTTTTTTCCCGTTTTACCCTTCGCCAATCAGCATCCTTAGGGTTCTGATTCGATAGTGGTCTGCTGCACGGCTGGACTTGATGATCCAGATTGGTCTTTGCGGGGAGGATGGTTTGAGGCAAGGGATATTGGTCTCGTTTTCCAACTTCAGAATAACAGCTATGGTGCGTTTTGGTCTGTAATGCCATTGCGTGCTCCTAGAGCGCAAGGATACGGGATATCATAACAGTCTAACACTTGTTTGGGAGATGGGAGTCCAAGCGAGGATACAGTTGCAAGTCTTGTCAGGGGCAAGAAGGATGGATTCGGAGTAAAACGGGCTTCAGTTGAAGACTGGAAGTGGGCCATGTCGAAATAGACGATACACGTGGGTTGTATTCCGAGTCTGTTCCTGAACCCTATCAAGTGATGGAAACCTTGGTGCTCGCTAGAGCCAACATTCTTCGTTCTCGCTTGAGGTGCAGAAGCAAAATCTATCATGGAGAAGGAAGGAGTCGTCTCAAAGGGTAAGAGAATGGGTGAAGAATGCAAGAAATGGCTAGCATGGACCATCGTTTCGGAACGAGTGGTAGAGAGGAATAGGCGAGAGCCATGAAGCGAGAGGATTTGTCGAGCTCACCCAGAGAGAACTCCAGAAAGAATATTAGTATCCTTGCTTTGCAAGCTTCATGATCCTTCCGGAGCACGTTTTTCGCCTGTCCTTGTGGTTCTCATTCTCTCATCCTTGAACCTGACCCTGCTCACACTCTCGAAAACAAATTGAAATTGCTTCTTCGATAGCCGAGATGGCCTAGATGGCCGAGCTCCGTGAGGTGAGCTCATCAGAAGGACTTGTTCAACGTATCTCGATGGAGAACGGAGAGGGCCAGGCCTGAGGACCCTCAAGAGAAACAAAGCCATTGTTAGCCTATACTTTCCATCACCAACGTTGTTTCGACGAGGTCTCGACTTTGCCGCAATATCAGAACGAGCTATCGACAATGAGATATGACGCGCAAAAAGGAAGGTGGATGCGGTGACGACGACGGCCGAGGCAGCGAATTAGAGGAAGAAGCATGTGTAGAGGTGGCCTGGGCAGGGGAGGATCCAGACAATGGCCTGCGTCTCGTCGTCTTGTCTTGTTCTGGGGTGTGTATGGGAATATTGATGGCATGGAGCAGTACAGAGGAGTGGTTGGTGGTCGCCTAGAGGCCTGGAAGGACTGGGGGCATTCTGAAATATGAGTGATCGGAAACTTCCCATGTTCCTGGTCGTATGTTATAGACGCGGGGGGAAAGGAAAAAGAAAAGTGACAGTTAACGTCGGTGTTCACTTAAACCCAAGCTCGAATACTGCCGTAACGTGTGTCATTGGTGACGGCAATCGCAAGAACACGGCGTCCAGAGCAAGCCACAATGGGTCGCGCGAGAATTTGGTCGTTGCGAATGCCGAAGAAGGTGTGAAGGTGTGCGCCTGTGTGCCTGCAGAGAAGGTTGCCGCCGTCTCGTCCTTTCTGTTCTGTTCTGTCAGTGTCCGTACAATGCACATCAAGATGCACTAACAATTCAACATCTTGGCTCCAAACCAGACCTGCTCATCGGCCCGCTCCATGGTGGGAAAATCTCCCGTTTCAATGAACCGAAAATCTTCCAGGTTTCTCTTCTTCATCCCAGCAATGCCCCCGTCGTTTTCCGTCGTAGCAATATTGCTCAATGTACAAGGTGAGGAAGTGTCCCCGACGGGCAAGTCAGAAACCCGCTATGTAGCGAACACACCGTTACCGCCTGTACTGTACGTATGTACCGCCATTACATTACGGTCTTCGTAACGAACCGTAACGCTCGGTACCAAACCTTTTTCTCAACCAACCAACCAACCAACCACATCTCACCTTCCCCTGACAACAATAATTGACAAGACGGCCGGCATACCCTTCCACCCTTCCGCTGCAAGAGATTCCATTGCACTAGGTAGCATGGCGCCCCTGCAATCCCACCCTGGGGAAACGACCCTGTTGGGCTAGACGAGCCATCAGAACTTTAGAGGTAACGAGACGCGGAGAGTAGACCAGACAGACCCTTTCCTTTCCCGTTTCCATTTCTGTTTCCTTGTTCTTCGCCCTTCCTTTGCGTCTCGCCAATGCATCGTGAATGCATGGCAACTTACGATTTTGCAGGTAACGAATCTTTGGCGAATGCAAGAGGAAGGGGTAAAGATGGCGAGGACGAGGTGGAGAAGGGTAATATGTGGTCGGTCCGAGTTCCATGGGCTATTCTGTCTCATGGGACAACTAGAACATGTGAAGAGGTGCTGCTGTTGGAAGCATCTGTTCTTTGCATCGCCAGAACAACCAACCTTCTGTGTCGACTGTGTCATTCGATTTCTCACGGGCCATAGGGTATCTAGGTATTTCATCATGAGCCAGCCCCGAAGGGAAGCTCCCTATCCCTTCATCAGGTCTTTAGCTCAGGCCGTTTTAGCACAGTCAGGTTTTCTAGCTTACCAGTCTATCGGATCCGAATGGCGAATCTCTTGCCTCTTTCGTAGGGCAATTGCAACGGTCTATCGAACGATGGGTTCCCCCCTGCCACAGTAAAAATTGTTGAGACTTGACTTGACACTGACAGTGGGAAAAAGTGAAGACCGATGTACACCTCTGCATGGATATAACTTGTTAGCTTGGTACGTTGATCCTACAAGAAACAGGGGCCAAATAAAGGACAAGCCAGATATTTCTTGTGTGGAAATTGAGGTTCTTCGCCACCCCCAAAAACCACGCTAACAAGTTATATCCATGCAGAGGTGTAGAGAGAGCGATGTGGAGTTTCCATGGGCTTTGAACAATTACAACCCGAGCGATGTTCTTCTTCTCAAACGAAGAAACAAGACAATGAATAGTATGACAAGGGGGAGCACCATTGGGAAGGATTGCAGGCCAGGAGCAAAGATGGAGGTGAACAAAAGGTGGGAACAAACGGTGTTCATGTTTCTCTATGTCTAGCATCGCATTATAATGTGAACATGTAAAGGTGTGAAGGGAAAGAAAAAAAAAAAGAAGTACATAACGCTGCCAAACAGGTTTTGTGAGAGGGTATCTCAAAGGGCAAAGAATCTAGAGAGCTTTTTTGCAAGTAGCTTTTGAAAGGGGCACAGACAAACGAAACCAATCCTCCCTAACATCCACTCTGTTCCGTAGTACGTAACTCATGATCCGGTCTCTCCAGTCATACTTCGAGAACATCATGAATCAGTATCTCCATTGAGTGAATCGTGACCTAGGCATGCGCCCTCTCAACATCACTATACAACTCCTCCTCCTTCTCAATCGGATTATCAATCCGCATATTAAACTCCTTGCCCTCCTCCTTCAAGAAACACGCCAAGATCGCCGCCAGCGCCACGAAGCAGCTCGCAGCGATCCAGACCCTCCTGAACCCCGTCGCAAACGTCTCCTTGAGCGCTGCCACTCCCGCCTCAATAATCTGCGGCGTCACGCCCTCAATCTTCGGGATAAGCTCCTCGTGATGGTCGGCCAGTGCACCGATCAAGGATCCCACACTCTGAGGCGGCAAGCCGAGAGGGAGGACGGCTTGAGCAATGTTATCACCCAAGTGGCCCATAACACCGTTGAGGAGGGCATTGTAGATAGCCAGACCGACGGACCCGCCGAGCGAGCGGAGACCGATGACCAGGCCCGAGGCAATAGCGATGAGTTCGGGCGGAGTAGAGAGCTGGGCGACGGTAACCAGAACGCAGAGGGACATGCCGAGAGCGGTACCGAGGAGGACGGGGTATCCCCATACCGCCTCGTTGGTTCCCACGCCGGAAGTGGACATGCAAGCGAAGAAGGCAACGAAGACGCAGAAGGAAGCCACGGTGATCCAGCGCACGCGCTTGTAGTGGGCCAAGAACATGCCGGTGGCGACGGCGGAGAAGAGGGAGACGATCATTGCGATGGAGTAGCGGGTGCTGACGAGGAGGGCATCAGACTCGTAGAGGATGCCGACTTGGAAGGCAAAGTAGTTGTTGGCGCCGAAGAAGGCGAGACCCTCGCAGAAGAGGCAGACCAGCACAATGGGGAAGTTGCGGTTCTTGAACAGGCCGTGGTGGAACATGCCATCCTTCTTGAAGAAGGTCTCGTAGACGGCGAGGGCAATGATGAGAGCCATGCCGACGCCGAAGGTGGCGGAGACGTGGCCATCCGACCATGGGAACGGGTTCTCGGACCAGGAGAGGCCAATGCAGAAGAGGACAATGCCAGAGGTGAGGAGGAAGTAGCCGACCCAGTCGAGCTTGCCGAGCTTCTCGGAGAAGGAGAAGGACCGCTCACGCTCGGTTTGAGGAGGGTTGTAGAAGACTAAGCACAGAACGGTGGCGAGGAGGAAGAGACCGGTGCCGAGGTACCAGTAATTCCGGAAGCCCTCGGAGGGGACGTTGGAAGTACGGGAGAAAGCACCGGAGCAAAGCAGGGCAGTGACACCACCTAGGCCGTTGGCTACGAGATCAGCGGCTTGGCCCCATGAACGGTAGCGGCGCGGAAGGACCTCGGATGAAACGGCGTGCAGAAGGGGCTGAGCGCCGTAGCTGATGGAAGTAATGGCAAAGCCGGCAATGGCCATGTTCACCGAGGTGGCCCGGGCCACGATGATGGAGCCAACGGCACCAATGAGGGTAGAAAGAACCAAGAACCAACGACGACCCCAGTAGTCAGCCGACTGGGAGAAGATGGGACTCAGCACGGCGGTACCAATGGCAATCGACGACGAAAGCCATACTCCGTCAGCCGTGCTTCCATTTCCGAGTGTGATGGCGATAGTGTTCGTTTGCTGTATGAGACAGGTTGGAGTCAGTGCACTGAAACATACATGACAAGATGTCTCAGGGGAAGTAAACACAAGGGAGAGCGGGGATCGGCACTTACAGCTCCACTCCCGACGACATTGTAAATCTGAACAAAGTAGATGGCACAGATGGCAAAGACAGCCAAAAAGGTCTTTGCGTGAAGGTGCGGCCTGGGTTCGCTCCGTGAGGACGCGGTGTCGGAAGCAGCAACCTGTGATGATTGAACCGTGCCCTTCTCCGGGTGCTGGCCATGCTCGGAAGCAGTGCTTGGGGGAGATCCCGCCTCCCTTGCCGTATCCGCCATATTTTGCCTCTTTACTCAACTGTTTGTGCTGAATCGGATTATATCGAGTGTCAGGAACGGATGGATGAGTGTAGCGGCAGTGAGAATATTCAGATTCAGAGACAATGGAAGGTGGAAGAAGTGAAGGTGTAAGGTGAAGAAACTTTCTTATCCGAGAAGTTGCATGAGAGACACAGACAGGAAAGGGAGAAGAGAAGTGTGTGACATGAAGTACCAAGACGGAAGAACGGCCGGTAGATACGAAGATGCCGAAAGGGAGATGTATGTTCATAATGGATGACAAAAACGAACATCTGCATTTCTGCAACGTCCGCCACTTGGAGCATAATAAGAAAGACCAAGAAAACTGAGGCCAGAGTCCAATCTCTCCGGGTATACCCTTAACACTATACATCCGACAACAGTCTACCTGTGTAATTGCTCCCTACCAAGGGACAATGCGGTAACAAAACGCTACATGACACTGCCCAACCCCTGTGGTAACTCTGTTCTAGGCCTTAGCCGCGAGGCAAGTAACAGCGGGAGGGCAAATGATGCGTCTCTGATGAAGAACGGGGGA
The DNA here is from genome assembly GCA_009805225.1 of Neurospora sp. LNF1-1. Lineage (NCBI taxonomy): Eukaryota > Fungi > Ascomycota > Sordariomycetes > Sordariales > Sordariaceae > Neurospora > Neurospora sp. LNF1-1. The sequence continues at coordinate 128,586 of RAOM01000041.1, forward strand.
TAGCAGACCCTGCTATGATACCAGGTAGATAATAGTGCGCTTGAAGATAATGATGTTGTCGAGTGTCTAGCCCGTACAAGGCCATCTGTCACCGGTCGTAACGCCAAAGTACGATAGTTACCGTTACATGACAACTGTGACCATTGTACGCCATACCCAGGCCGCTCGCTATTCGCGGACGCTAAAGTCCGGGCCAGTCCACTAAGACGGCATGATATAGTGGGGTAAACAAGGGTAAACAAGGGAGTTGTGACGACGAGGGCGGTCAGCGAAGACGACGGGGCATCCTGTTCATTCTTCTGGAGAGCCGGGGATCAGGAAAAGAACGGCTGGGGAAGTGAAATGGGTCCAATGCCTCACCTCTTTATTGACCGGGGCCCCCGTGAGTTATGAGAAGCTTCAAGGGCAAGGGAAGCTGTCAATAGCGGAGAAGGACGAGGGAGAGCCTGGGAGAAGGTCAGTGATCATCGATCTGTCCAGTGTTTTCTAGGTAAGGGCTAGCTGGATCTGGGCTAGGTGGTGAACGCATCTGTCTGTCTATCTTGTCAGGTACCGATCGGAGAAAAAAACAGAGACGTTTGTTCCCTTTTCCTTTTGATGGGACGTCTATTGGGTTACTCAGCATTTCGAACAAGAAGGCGAAACTCTTTCCAGTTACCGCTTGCGAAGATTGGTTCAACGGTATTTCCCATTGTCATACGATTTCCCAGGGTTGACGTTCCAGCGCGGCTCATACTGTGTCGAAATCCTAGAGTTGTATGGGAAAGTGAAGCAATTCGCACCATGTCGTTTTCCTGACTGGCTCCCCCACTCATCTCAAACTCATCCACTTCCGGAACGGCTCGCTTACAGCGACCTAGCGGCCAATCCTCCAGAGGGGGCCTTGGGTCTTTGGGGGGCTCGAGCAACTCAACACCCCTGGATCGTTGACGTTACAGCGGCTAAGCTCAGCCCGTCATAGCGCAATTGCTCTCCCCTGCACGTATTTGACATTCAATGTCTCTGCCACAATTCTCCCTTTGGTAACCAGTGATGTGTCATGTTTCTACCCTCGGATTTTTGTGATGGGATTTTTCTTTTCTTTTTGTGCAATTCCAGAATGATGGGTGTTTCTAGCCCCGGCAATGCTGAGGCTTGTTTAGACCCAGTGACGGCGCCATACCACGACGACTATCGAGCATCAGATAATGCGAGAAAGAGGCCCGGGAAATGTGATATGAGAGATAGGTCGAGGTCCTGATGTTGCACTGCGGCGGGTCGACATGAACCAGACTGAAGCGACGCTGCCAGTGTCAACCTGCTGCAGTCTGCGATTTTCCCTTGGGTCCCATGTCTTGGCCAGGAAGGTGTTCCGACCAAACTTGGCCCCTTGCTGTGGGCAAAAAAATATGGAGATCAAGGGCCGAGATAGCGTAACTCCCCGAGGTAAGTCTCATGCGATTCCATTGCTTCTTTTAGATAGCCAAGGTAACGCAATCTTTCCTCCCGCGGGACACATCTTGCGAGATAACGGTTGTTCCACGGAGGGTCTTTTGGTGCTTCCTGGGTTCGTCCTTTTAATCTCCATTTCACTAGTGGGTTTCCTGTTGTGAGATGTCGTTGGTGATATCCTTTTTGTTGTTTCTCAGTTACTCTGGTTTGGAGCCTCTGGTTCCAGATCAAGGCCAAAATGAGAGATGCGGAACACATGCCTGATGTGACAAGACCTTTGGAATGGAATTCGCCTCATAACACATGGCTTGTCTCATCCATTCCTGCCGACCTAACCGGGTATACAATCATGTCACGGGTCGTATCGAAAGCTTCCGCCATGCTGCGTTGTAGTGATAGCAAAGATTCCACTATCGGACGGTGAAAGCCGGAATAGTTTGTAATCCTTGGGTCAGGGGTAAAGACCTTGCATGGTCCCGAATCCCCGTGGTGTCTTCTTCTGCCTTCTTATTGGGAACACGCCGTGGGCCAGGAAGGCTGCTTTTGATCCTTTGTGTCACTGTATCTTCCTTACCAAGTCCTGTCTTGTCCTGCTCTGCCTGTCAGTCTCATTGCATGAGTCCTTTCTGAGCCTTAGTTGCATTCCCATATTCACTCACTCACATACTGCCATCACCATGCCTGCCCTCACTCAAGACCAGCCCCTCGATGTGATCATCGTCGGAGCCGGCATCGCAGGGCTGGCTGCCGGCATCTCGCTTCGCCGTGCGGGCCACAAAGTCCGCATCTTTGAGCGGTCAGAGCTCAACAACGAGGTTGGCGCCGCCATCCATGTGCCTCCGAACGCCAACCGTTCCCTCGTGGCATGGGGCCTGGATCCTGTGGAGAACAAGTTCGTTCCGTCTACCGGCATCGCCATTGGATCCGGAGCCACTCTTCAGCAGTTCGACTTCACTCCACTCGGTGACTGGGTTCCCAAAGTGTTTGGCGGTCCTCTGTACTTTGCCCATAGAGTCGACTTGCATGAGTCCTTGAAGAAGCTGGCGATGGGGCCAGAGGGTCCGGGGAAGCCTGTCGAGTTGAACTTGGGCGTGCAGGTGGTCGCTTATGTGAGTAATATCCAAAACGTGGAGATGAAACGGTCGGCCCCTTACGCTCCCGTCCACGCAAGATCATCATGCTAGGCACGGTAGCGAGAAGTCACCGAGACACGGGATGGGAGACAGCCTTATGCTAACCATTTCCCCTTATAGAACCCAGAGCCATCCATTGCCCTTAGCTCTGGTATCGTGAAGAAGGCGGACCTTGTCATTGCCGCAGATGGTGTCCATTCCATTGCTGTTGAGGCCATCCTTGGATATGCCAACAAGCCAGAGCCTCAAGCGCTCTACAATGGATGCTACCGTTTCCTGATCCCGGCTGCTGACCTAGATGCCGACGAGGAGACAGCGTGGTGGAACAAGAATGGCGAGAGAGAGGGTCTTATGAGGATATATACGGCCAGCAAGTTGGGCAACCGCTTCATCTCGTATCCATGCCGTGGTGGTGAGGTCTGGAACTGCGTTGGCATGTTCCACGATGACGAGTTGATTGGCGCCACCAAGGAAGATTGGCAAACACCTGTCGACAAGTCCCACTTGCTCAAGACGTTTGCCGAGTTCCATCCTTCTCTCCAGGCCGTACTGAAGTATGCCATTGCCCTTTCTTTCCTCCCATATTGGGTTGCTAACATGGTCTTCCGCAATACAGCAAAGCAGGCGAAGTAAAGCGTTGGCCTCTCCTCTATCGTGGCCCCGTGCCCACCTGGACCAAAGGGAAGATGGTTATCATCGGAGACGCAGCTCATCCCATGTTGCCGCACCAAGGCCAGGGCGGCGCGCAGGGTATCGAGGATGGTATTGCTCTTGGTATCTCGTTAAGTGGTGCCACATCTGAGGATATCAAGGAGAGGCTGGCCATCTTCGAGAAGGCCAGGAGGCACAGGGCAAGCGCTATCCAGGTGATGAGCAACGCCGGAGTGGATCAAGCTGAAAGAGTCGCTAGAGAGGTGGCACAATACGTTAGCGTTCCTCTGGGTATGTTCATCTTGGAAGACACGGTACCCGGTACCTCAAAGATAGGATGCTGACCTTGGTTCCATTGCACAGATTCCCAGGCCAAGTTTGCGGAATACAACTGGGGCCACGATGTTGTCGACACCACAATCCAGCTGCTTCGGGGGTCTGTGGATGCCAAATTTGAGCTTCCGGAAGGATTCTTCAAGGGGAACCCCTTCTCGCCGCAGAATGCGCCCACGTATGCATAGAGGACGAGCAGAGATGGCGGACGTCAAGGTCGCATATCAGAGGATAGAGCGGCGGTCAGGTCTAGACATTTCGTGTAACAAAACAGACCAGAACTTTCACATAGATTTTTCAAGAACTTGATAGCATAACGATCGGTGTCGCATTGCGAAGAAGAGGAGAGGAGAAGATATTCCTGGTGACGTCTGTTGTCGTGGATTGGATGAAAGGTCGCAAACGGGAAGCAGGGGCATCCGTCCGATGTCCATTCGCACACCCTTCAGCGCCCGACCTTGACAATCATCGCTAAACAGGCTCTGCCCTGCCACTGTATCGCCCGGGCGGCGCGGGGACGGTGGAGTGTGGACCCACCGGGCGGTCCCGAACGCACCTCGCGCTCCCCTTCCGTCTTCAGCGGCTGCCGGGCCCCGCGCGGGGCAAGCGGACGGCCTGTGGCACGCTGAACTGCCGGAGACTTCACCAATCGCCGTTTGACTGTCGATCCGGAACAACACTGCCGGAATTCCTTCCTCTTATTCCCGAAAACCCAACGGAAGAATTCATTCCATTTTCTACAAGAGAAATTCTTTCCATTACAATCAACGCGTCACCACCATCCTTTATGCGCCCCGCATTGCGTCATTTTCAGCAGTACCTTTATAAAACAACAGAGGCAATCTCACTGCGCCTGTCACCAGCGACATCGACAGCTTCATTCAAACCCACGCTCCGAGTCAACCATCTACATCACCAAGCCAGAACCTTCACATCCACCACCACCATCATCATGTCCGCCGCCCCGCTCAAAATCGGCTTCGTGCCCGAGCACTTCTCCACCCCCATCCACTTCGCCCAAAAACACTACGGCCTCTCCGCCGAACTCGTCCCCTTCCCCTCCGGCACCGGCCACATGATCGCCTCACTCCGCTCCGGCGAGATCGACGTAGCCGTCGGCCTGACCGAAGGCTGGGTCGCCGGACTCGGCAAGGACTCCACCCAGGACGCCTCCTTCGGCACCGATGGCGGCTACCGTCTAGTCGGCACTTACGTCGAAACCCCTTTGTGCTGGGCCATCTCGACGGGCGCCAAGCGGCCCGAGATCCAGTCCGTCGACTCGCTCAAGGGCGGCAAGATCGGCATCTCCAGGATCGGATCGGGTAGTTACGTGATGGGTTACGTGCTGGCTGATCAGCGCGACTGGTTGGTGCCGACGACGGCGGTGGGCACAGATGTCGAGACTGCCTCCCCCTTTTCGGATTTCGTGGTGCTCAACACGTTCAAGAACTTGCGGGACGCGGTCAATTCTGGGGAAGCGGATTTCTTCATGTGGGAGCATTTCACGAGCAAGAAGTACTACGATTCGGGCGAGATCAGGCGCGTGGGCGAGATTTACACGCCCTGGAGCAGCTGGAAGATTGTCGCTTCTACCAAGCTGTTTGATGACCAAAAGAAGCTGGATGAGCGCGTGGAGGAGGCCATGGAGAAGATCAATGAGGGTATCAAGCACTTTGAGGAGCACCAGGATGAGGCGGTCAAGTACATCAGCACGGAGCTGGATTACTCGGAGGAGGATGCGAGGGAGTGGTTGAAGACTGTCAAGTTCCCCAAGAGGGTGCAGGGCGTTGATGAGGCGGTTATTGACAAGACTGTGAACATCTTGAGGAAGGCGGGGGTGTTGATTGAGGGACGGGGCATGAAGCCGGAGGAGATGATTGCCAAGACCAGGTAAAGGATGAATGATTAGGACATGATAGACAAAATGCGTTGCTTTTCGTGGTATTCGAATCCGGACTCAATGGGAGTGGGCTGCTGCTACGCCATGTTTTGAGCATACTATTGTTTGGAGTGACTTGAAGTCTTTTTTTGATACTTTGAGCAGCCATCGATCATTAAGTGCCGCCTGGTTGATCATGATAATCCAATTGAGCCCTCCTTCGTATGCTGTCGTTATTGTTGGCATCGCATCGAGCTCTTACCTCCAAAGCGGAGCCGCTACCCACTAGCCCCATATAAGCTCTCCCTTCTTTCATGATCATCATCTTATGGGCTAATGGTCTAGTGGTATGATTTCTGTTTTGCAATGCTTCATTGGATCTACAGACGGTCCCGCGTTCAATCCGCGGTTAGTCCAATTTTTTTCAACTTTTTGACGTCCACCGTTCTGTTCTCTGAACTTCGGTGATGCTGAGAACTGTGATTTTTCCTTTTTTGTTTCCTCAAGGGACCCCGGACTTTGATGATGCATCTCTGGAAGACGGAAGTTGGGATGAACTGCCAAGTCCCAAGCTTCCAAAGACAGGTATCCGGTGTCTCTGCTACCATGAGTACTGCCAAAAAAGAAGGCCAGTTCGAGTAGAGGTATCTATCATCGGCATTCTTGAACCAAGGAAACATTTACTACTAAAGTTACTTGGCTCACCAAAATGACACCAACTTCTTCAAGCTGGCGCAATTGTGCAAACCGGCCGCACCTTCCCCAGACTGGCGGTCGGAGGGTATACAAGAAGGAGCGATAGAGAGCAACGGGAAAGAGCGAGCAGTCTTCTTAGGTGTGAGTGCATAGGATACCTATGAATGGATCCAGGACGTCTCGAGCCCTACAAAAACCAAATGACTGCAATCAAGCGCATCACCACTTTTTCCAGTCCGAAAAGCAACGCGAAGCAAAAAGAAAAAAGAGAATGGACGAACTGCGCAGATGATCTGCACAGTCGCCGATAACAAACAGAAAAAAAAAAATTTGATGCGTCACCTACAGGATTCGAACCTGTGCTCCCGAGGGAACTGCCTAACATACTTTCTTGCGAATAGCAGGGCAGCGCGTTAACCACTCCGCCAAAGTGACTAGTGGTTGTTGTTGAAATTGGGTAACTGTGGAACCACTTATGTATGAGGGTGCGGCTTGGAACGCAATATGAGTGTTGTTATTCTAGCCAAAACAAAAAATTATTTTTTTTTCTTTTTCTTTTTTTTTTTTTTTCCCTTTATGCGTTTGTTATTGTTCCATGTGTTTTTATCAGTTCGCTCTCTTTGTTGTTTGTGTATCAACGACATCTATGTTTGTTGTTTTGTACGTATACGTCCGTCCGGCGTTCCCGCTTTCTGGTACGGAACACATCATGGCTACCAGACGCGTAGGTAGCGCAAGGTACGTAGGACTGAGAGTTCTGTTAATTTTCCAAGGTTCGGTATGCTACCAAAAGTGTCCTTGTGTGAGCTGGGTAAGGTACCTACCTTACCTCTTCCCTCTTCTTCGTTCCAGCCGCCATGCCATCTATCTCGTTCATCTCCCCAGGTACCCTAGTTTCGTCAACTCCTCCCGGCCAACCCATTCCATTCTCCCTATCATCCGGACAATCGGAACTCTGTCGACACCCCTTCAAATTTGGCACCATCTAGAATACTTTCCTCATTAGCTCAACATCATTATCACCGTCTTGTTTTTGTGTTTCCGTTCCGTCTCTCTCGGAGGGTTTTTTCGAAGTCCCGTAGTGTCCGCCAACGGGCTCGGTGTAAGGGAAAACCAGTCACCGTCCTTTCCGCATTCGGGAAGTTGAACAGATGGTGAACGATGAATCCGAGAATCAACACGGCCGGCGCCAAGTAGGCAGGCCGAGCAAGGAGCTCAAGCAAAGCCATGGTAGTGCCTGGATGTGGTGACTGCGCAGGCAACACCTCAGTGTTAAGCCGTGTTATTAATCGCGAAGCCCTGGTCAGGAAACGCTATACATATCATTGTAGCCGAGCATCGTCGGCCGAATCGATAGAGGTATCCATCTCAGCGTCCGACGGCAACATCATAGCCTTCATGTTTCCGGTCTTGAAATTTGGTCGGGGTGGTCTCAGACATGACAGCCATGGAAAGGTAAACAGATTGGGAGCCGGGCATGCTTTGGTACATCGAGGTCGCGTGGCAGCGAGTGTTGACGGCGGCCATGTTGATCCCATTGCAATGAGGTGAGCAAGCATGTGTCGCGTGCATCACCAAAGCAGCTGACTTTTGTTTCTTCTTACACGAGTTGCAACGGGATCGGAGTCTTCAGGTCGTCGCCAACCCCCTCAATCTGCACTGCGCATCCCGCATCACGCTCTTTCCTTTCCATAGTACCTCAATCATGCCCGTACCGCACGGCCCGCACCGGGGTACCAACATTTCGGTTTCGGTGCCTGCATGCATGTGTCTCTCGTGCGGTGCGCGACCACGACAGCGGAGCGCATGRCAAAAAAAGTTTGACACCTAGTCTAGGACACCGCAGAACTCGGCATACCGAAAACCTCATTCATCCCTTCATTCCAGGTGGAGTGGAAAAGAGAGGCGGGAACGTGCGTGGATATATAAATAGAGAAAAAGAATAGAAAAAGAAATGCCCACAGCCAGATGCGCTCTACCACTGAGCCATGCAGGCTTCGATGCTAATGAGCTCCGGATCTTACGCACGCTTATCAATACCTCCCTCCCGTATTTAGGTCGGTCACTCATGGAATTCATCTGGTTTTCGAGCCCTGGGTGTCTCCTCCCTCGCACGAACACCCCGACCGATGCTATTCCAAGTCCTTGGCACCGGGAACTACATCAACCCGTCTCTGGAAGTTTCAGTGTTCTTGAGCGCCGGGATGCCCCTGGTACCTTAGGCGCTAGATGCTCTCAGCTTGTCAGCAAACCACGAACGACTGTAGCAACCTGAAACTTGATCTCAAAGACTACGTCGGAGGAGGATATCGAGGACTTTGGGTAATTTTAACAAACCTCGGTTTGCATTTTCCGGCAAGACTTTGATGGATCACTGCCTAATATGGACTCCACATCCTGTCCCAACTTTTCAGCTGAGGTCCGTATCAGTGCTTGCAAGTAAAGACGGCTGGCTACTTTGTGTCGCTGTACACCTTACATGCAATGGCTCTTGGAATTATTCATGCTCCAATCACGAGTTTTCAGATTTGGCGACCATTCTGATAGACAACATGTTTCATTCGCTTCATGTTCGTCTCCTTGCTGGTTCAACAAGAATGCCCCTGGTCGAGATCAAGTGGTATATTTTGGCCTTTGTCGCTTATCATCCATGACTGCCAGATAGGGCTGTGTGTGGCTCGGCTCACCTTCGTCGATCATCGCCGCTGAGCCCGGGGATTCCTGGACTCAAAAGATGCTGAGCATAAGCCAAGCCACTGCACGAGCACGTGAAGATAAAGAGTGACGTACTCCAAGACTGCAAACGTGCTCCGAGCACGCATATTCAGAGGTACCTTCAATCATCTGATGTCCTGAGAAGCTCCGAAGCCCCTCAAAACCTTCTTTGGACCCCCATCGATCCCGTCCCTTTGCACCTCACAATAACCAAGAAGTGCGAGCAGAACGCGCATTATGATATGTGATACGTAGATATAGATAGCAGTGTATATCCAAGAAGTAGTTTTGATCTATCCAACAGGAGATCTTAGGTATTCCATCCATAACAGTCATGACCCAAACCTCCCTAGTGCCGCCGCCCCATATTAATCCGTAGGTATTTAAACATGTACAAGGCATGGTACAGACGACCACCAAGTGTCATAAAACAGCCAAGTCGTCAATGAACATATACCATATGTTCAGTCCCCATATCATATGTACTTGTCATCCATCCCATGTCCATGTCCCATCATATCGTACCCCGCCTCATGACAAGACCCAAAGTCGTAAACAGTAAAGAAAGTCCAAACAGCATGTGTTGTGGACACTGCTATACAGTGTAGCGGAAGAAGGTGGCATTGTCACCCTTCTCGCGCTCCGCAATCCTTTCCTCCTCGGTGTACTCGCTTGGGGGCTTGTACTCGCGGTCACGGCGAGCGTTCTCGCGCCTGAGGTAGATGGTCATGAAGGCGGACAGGACGAAAGCCATGACCTGGCAGCCGAGAAGGGTGCCAAAGCCCTGGTAGTAGTGGGGAGACTGCTTGGAGAGGAAGAGATAGGAGGAGACGACACCGCCCAGGTTGCCGAAACCGACGTGCATGGCGATACCGACACCGCGCTTGAGCGAGCCGCCAATGTTGTTGCCGTTCCATGCGACACCCTGGGGAACGTTGGGGTAGATACCCGAAGCGAGGAAGAAGCAGCCGAGGTAGCGGACACCGGGGCTCCTGGTAGCCATCAACATGATCAAGCCAATGATACTGCTCAGTCGTTAGTAAGTATTCCAAAGAGGGATATGGGGAACTACGTACGCCATGCCCATGAAGAACATCATGAAGATACCACGCTGCTTGAGCCTATCGGCAAACCAACCGGCGCTAATGCAGAAAAGGCAGGCTACCACATATGGCGGGACGGTCAAAAGCTGACTCTGCTCGGGGGTGAAGCTACCGATGCTGTTGATGATGGTGGGGACGAAGAGCGAGTATGAGTACAAGCCAGTGTAAACGCCAATGGTGATGAACATGTGGACCCAGATCTTCCAGTCCTTGAGGGCAGCAAAGAAGTACTTGATGTCGAACTCATCGGCAAGGGAAGAACGATCGCGCTTGAGACGGGCGGCGATCTCCTCGCGCTCCTCAGGCTTGAGGAACTTGGCAGTCTGAGGGTAGTCGTACATGGCGAAGAAGGCAATGATGGCTGAAAGGAATCGTCAGAACACGAACCGTGTAAAAAGGCAAGACGGGTTAACATACCAATAACGAAAGTCAAGATACCCTCCAAGATGAAGAGCCAGCGCCATCCATTGTAGCCACCGACACCCTTCATCTCCAGAATACCACGAGCCAGAAGACCACCGAAAGCACCGGCCGCGGTAGCAGCGGAGAAGAAAATGGCCATGCGGAAACCGCACTCGTGACGCCTGTACCACATTGTGATGCTTGAATACTGTAAGTAACTGTGACTTAACGACAAGCAGAAAGGAGATACGTACTAGTAGGTGATACCAGGGAAGAGACCTCCCTCAGCAAGACCCAAGCAAGACCGCACTGCCATCAAGCCATGGTAATTCGTGACAACGCCCATAAGGGTGCAGCAAATACCCCACGCAACCATGATGGATGGGATCCAGATGGATGGGCGGAAGCGCTTCATGGCCATGTTGGAGGGGACCTCGGCGAGGACGTAGAAGGGGAAGAAGATACCCAGCGCATCGTTGTACTTGAGGCCGGTGAGCTTCAAGTCCTGCGTAAGGCGCTCGAGCTTGGCATTGCCAATATTTGTACGGTCGAGGAAGGATAGAAGGTATAGCAAGGCGAGAAAGGGGAGCAGCCTGCTGTCGATCTTGCGGAGCAGCTTCTTGGTCCTTTGCTCATCCCAGCCGGCACTTTCCAGAGCGACGTTCTCAGTGTACTCGGGAAGGGGAGCCTTTTCGTTGTTGACGCTGGAGCTTTCAGTCGTCGGGACGTCCCGTGCGGGTGCGTCGTGGTCGGCAGCCATGGTGGCGACTGTGAGAATGTTCGATCTACCTATGAGGTGCGAATAGGTGTTGAAGTGAAGGACGGCTGGGTTGGTACGAAGGTGCCGGTTGTCTGGGAGTAACTGAATGGAACGGGCCGCCGATTCCCTGGAGAGAAGAGAGAGAACACACACAGAAAGGGGTCGTGATGAGGATGCTCCGGTCCTTATAGTCGGGGAAGACAAACTTGAGGCTGGAGGTCTTTCATCCACAGGGCCGGACACCCAAGCACATGGAAAATAGGAACAAGGGTACGAGGGTACCTTGTAAGTGGTTGAAGGGGGGTACAGCAGAACACCATGTCGTGGCTAGAGGGTGCTATACTAAGCAGTACATGTACATGGTAAGCAAGCGTGGACAAGACATTGCAGCGAGGTAGGGTATGCGAATGCTGGATGATCCTGGCAAGATGGCTTCCCCATGGTTTCCTGTAGCTTGGCCCAGGCCCCCTGGCTCCTTTTCATGTCAACATGGGAGGTTTCAGTCCACTGAGACCAGCAGGCGGAGCATGTCTCTGATCTGAGGGAACACAAGCGTTACCGTACTCTGGCAACTCTTTTGATTCCCTAGAAAACAGAGGAGAGGAGCGTACAGATTACCGTCACTTACACCGACTCGTGACCAAGGCCCGTTTTGCCGAGTAGTGTCGTCAGCAGCGTTCCGGAAGCGGTTCCGTACACTATCAAAGATGCGTGCTCACCAAACACGGGTAAGTAATCACTTTGGGAGTGTGGGGAAAAAAAGGGGTGAGAAGCGGGACGTTGGTTGAGGCCGAATATGCGTGTTTCTCTACCAGAGACCGGGCAACTTTCCCAGGTACCGTACTCTGTTCTGATAAACCAGCTGCACTTGTGTTTGGCTCACCGATCCCATCCGGATGGAATGGTCTATCTTTCCACCACGAAGCGAACGGTATGGAGTATTATTGTTAATAATATCCAGCCATTTAAGGATGAGGTAAGACGGCCTGTGAGTGGTGGACAGTCCAGCCGGGGGGGTACGGTACAATCTTTGGCTGGGCCTCACTGGGGGAAAAAGAGACTTGTTGACCTGGGAAGGCGGAAAGGTCAACGACAACAGCAGGGGATTTGCGACTCCTTTGGTTTGACTGGTCCCGCCAACCTAATTCCAGCCGCGGCCGCCAAGACGGCTTGGCTGCAGGGTTCGAGTAGCATCGAGGAGCCTTCGTCTTGCTCGTTAGACTCGTTGTAACTCGTTTATTCTTGGGCTTGCGCTCGGACTAACCTTAAGTGCACTTCTTCTTGCAGCTGGACCGCATCTAGACCACACCCTCTTGCAGCCATCAACCACCACCCATTCCAGCCATCACGGCCGTCGTCCCTTGTTCCTCGACCGGCATATCGACCCTTTTGGTGAGGCACAGTCCACTTGCAACTTGGGCTCGGCGGCGCACCAACAACCTGGATCTGATATTTCATCCGTCTTGGCTGATATACTTATTGGACGGGATCGAAGCCGTGGTGAACGAAGAGAGAAACTCTGGACGTGTCCTGTTGTCCCTCTCTCTCACTCGCTGCCTTCCTCCCACCCAGACCCCCCTTCCTGCAGAGCGGTAGATAGTGGCAGAAACGGGCCTGGCAACCCACGATGTCCGGCGATGCCCAGAACGCCCAGTACGCCCAAATCTCGAGAAATCTTCCCCCGCACGTGGCGACGACTACAAACGGCGTTCTGGAAGAAGGTTTCGGGCGGAAGGATATATGGGAGGTGTTTGGGAATGCATGATGCAGTACGTCTTGTCGAAACGAGTTTGAAGCTTGATTTTCGCGGGACTGAAGGCGGAGTGCTTGGGGGTATGTGAATTTGACCATTGGTCGTACGTCCGCTGACGGCGTAGACAAAGGGTTGTGCGGGATCGGCAGTCATGACAGTCGTGATAGTGAAAGTTGAAAGCAGCGGCAGGCAGGTCGTCGTCGTGAATGGGCTGTCTATGCTTGGCTCTTTTTGCGCAAACGGAAGCGCCAGTTGATCGCTCTCGAGGCATTGTCAGCATGGATTGGGGAAATGCATGCAGGCGGCGGCGAGGCTCTCCCAATCTCCCAGATCGCAGGCAAACGACAAGGAACAACGAGGTCAGCACTCAGGCACCCGACCAGGCCGACATCGTTTCCTTTGTGCTGGGCCTATAGAGCCTAGTTAGCACTTTGTATCGTACCCCGGGCCAAGGGAATTTGCTGAATCGATGTTCCGAAAATGGCAACATCCATGACCTGGCTGGGGCGCTGCTTGGGTTGGGTATCACGATGTCAATTGACGACCTGGCAGGCATCGACATCAAATCCGAATCCAGCAAAGCAGGGGAACGCCACTATGTCGTACGAAGGATGAGCTGAACGAAAAGCGACGAAAAAGGAGAAGTCACTGTCCGCCAAGTGGTTTGCTTGCTTGAAACGAAAGAAATTGAAAGACGCCGCTCAAAGCAGTCAGATGGGCGTTGATGGGTTGGTTGTTGCCATGATGGTTGGATTGGGTCAATGGAGTGCAGTCTGCGCGGGGATGGCACAAGTGCAGATTGGAAAATCCGAGCATCCAATGCAAACTTAGCCCAGACATCATCTCAGGCACCCGTGATTGACCAAAGCGTTTTGAAATTACGCCGTCACAATTTCATCAGCTCAGTCAAGGAAAGGAAGGAACGAGACCCATATTTTGGTTTTGTGTGACCTTTCACGGATCACGGCGGGCGGACGCACCTGCCCTGTCTGTGAATTTGAGAATTTGCAAAGTGGAGATTGTGTGATAGTTCTTGCCATTATCAACATACGAGTAAAACACGTACTTACATACAAGCAACTTTGATCACGGTGTATTATCCAATACGGGCAATATGGGGACAGAAGGCGTCGGCAGTTCACACGAACTGATTGTGTGTAGTGTATGGACTTGTGCAAATCGGTCATGTGAATAATGAGAAGAGGTTGGAGATCCGATAGTCAAAGAAGAGTCGACGTTCACTCAAAGTTACCCCGGATTTGCAGAAACAGTGGGAACTCCCCCGGATTCTCCTCTTTTTACAGTGGACACAGTGGACACTCCAACCATCCCCGTCAACTCCACCAATCGCAACGCCTCCAGTTTCAATGCTTCTCTGCTTCCATCCCATCTCGCTCCGTTCTTCCCCTCCTCTTCTCCATTCTTCTCCACGCGCTGTTCTTGAGGCATTCCATCTGACCTCCATCGACGACTCCATTTTCCCCAGATCATCGTCTCGAGATGCTCCGAACGAAACCTTCAACCCCAGACCCAACAGAGAGGCTAGCAATGCTGCTTCTCCAGTTCTGCAATAGCCACGTCTAGATGAATCCATGATCAGGTATCCATCGGCCAAGCTTCTCGTTCATGCTTCGCCCCAACGGACGCTTTTCCTCTTTTCCTCCAGACAACATTAGACTCACCTTGGCTTCCACAGGCAAGTCTTGCAAGATCTTACACCCCCCTCCCCACCTGGATTACGTGGATTACTTGGATGACATTGATGACTTTCCAGAACTGCACCACAAAGGGGAACTTCAAAAAGACTTGGGAACTGAAAGCCAAGAGCTTGCAAACCCCCACATCCCGCCAAGATGTCACCAATGTCACCACGACCTCAGACTTACCGCGTACTACCAGCAGGTACTTCGTTGACCGTTGCTCCTCGGCGGCGGTGACCCCTTTTACAGAGGTGACTTATGATTCCTCCAAGCCGCTACTCAACCACATTGCAGCAGGCTTGGCCTACGATGGGATCCAGTCATGATAGCGAGCTCAAATCCGCCCGTCCGAAGTGATGGCTTCACCATGGTACGATACCCAACGGAGCCAGCCCAAATGAGTTTGCATTGCACATCGGTGTGTATACCTTGCCACGCTGAGTCCACGGTCTTTTAGCGGGACCCGGCAGTCCAGTGAATGGCATGGAAGGATGGATGCAGCCATGCGCATCGCCCGGGATGTCTTTCTCTTTCAAGCTCCCAAGCCCGGTTTCCCCAGATTCCACAAGTTCTCCAATCCCCGGGCTCACCAGGCTATCATCACATTGACGATCGGAGCAGCCGAGTTCACATGATCACATCTCGGCAATCTTGCCACGAGGCATCTGCGAACCGCCTCGAGGATCTGGGTCGATGGCGCATCGCATCGAACTGGAAGACATACATTATCATCGCATTCTGTTCCTTCTGCTGTCAACCTGGCATGACAGCATGCTCAGGGGATTTTGACAGGATTGACAGGGGCGGTTGCGGATAACGACCGCGAGTGCGGCATCGATTTTTTGACGGTTTGCCGAAACAGATTGTCAAACCCATCAAACAGCTATCGTCGAACTGAGACCGCATTGTGCTTCTGCTCCTGCCCTTTGGTTTAGTCATGACGTACCCGGACGGGCGGTGGCATAATGGCATGTTGCGCAAGGGCAGAGAGCTTCGAGGGCATTCCTCTTTTCTCATCGAGTGAAAACCGCTCGCTGTTCGCAGACAAGCGATAGATTGCCTTTGGAATAACTCACCCAGGTGAGGCGCTGAGGTGATACCTCTTGACTCAGACCCTTCAAGACAGCTTACTTGTCTGTCCTATCTGGTCAAGTACAAAACACAAAAGGGTTCGTCCCAATTCGATTTGTTGGGACGGCAGGCTTGCTCAAGATGTTTCGGACCCTCCCGTCTCACGCAGCAATCAGCCCTTGGTGCAACACATGAAACGAGACCAGCATGCCCATCTTGTCGCTGTCGGTCTTGGAAAGCGATGCTTGGGACCGAGATCTTCACTCCGAATAATCGGGCATCCAACCGGTTGCATACTTGACAGATGCTGGGGAACAGGTCCCATGTCATTTTCAGATATTATGATCGAGTTTCTGTACGGAGCCGAGAAGAGGTTGATGGCGGGCTTGCAGAACATTTGGATGGTCGGTCCAGTCGCACCTGTGTTCCATGCATGTAAGCTGTTGCCCGTTCTCGCTGCCCGTCTAAAAATCCCAACCACTAGGGGGGTTAATATCTGTGTTGCAACGGATACCACACTTGAATCCGTGACTTTGACAATCGACATGATACCTCTAGACATGGGAAAGGCCGCACAAGAAACACAACAAGGGATCTGCGTGGCCGCGACCCGTACGAAAAGCTGTCGTTGCCTGTGCTACATAACACCAAGGCCCAAGGGCACAGAGCACTCACTCATCAAACCCTGGTGGCCGGATATCCTTCCAAGGCTTCCAGGACTCTGGATAAATGAAGTAGCGCCTTGCGTCTCGCAGATGGTGTTACAGCCTACTACTAGGCTAGGGTCGAGCGTTTTCTAGCCTGCCTTCCATGCCTCACTTCAGACCCGAGAGGAAGGATAGGCCAGCGGCACCAGCGTTCTATCGCATAAAGTGGTTGCAATGAGCAGTCCGCCAGTCCGACTAATGAACCAATACCAGACGGGCGCCGAGTATTTTACCACGTGTGTGGTTACCATGGTTAATTGCTTGCGCGTCTGCGCCGCTCCATAGATGAATTTTACCATTGCACCATCGGTTACATATAAGCCTAAAACCGAAAACGCAGTCCCGTTAGAATTCTCCTTCCATGTTGTTGCGTCCAGAAAAAAAAAACACACACACGGGAACAGACGCTTATCCATCCTTATCCATCCCGATTGATAGTACAGGGGTTGGAGGGACAGAGGGGGTCTGTGGAAGGACTGGAAGGACTGGAAGCGATCCTCGAAGGAAGCTTGGAAATAATCGACAGAACAGAACCGAACAGACAGACGGACAGCAAATGAGTGTCACTGCATGCCGTTGATGCGTTGATTCGGAACGGAGATCCCGACGAGACGACACAACAGAATCGAGAGTTCTGCTAGTCTGCTGTCCACACGTCCAGTATTCTAATTGCCTGGCAGTCGTTAACACGGGCAACATTTGGAGAAATCAAGGTCGTAGACCCGAGAGCGATAATGCGGTTGGCCGCGAGTCCTCAGCATTGATCAAAATGTTGCAGTTCACGGCAAGGAAGAGAGGTCAAGCACGGTTTACCATCCAACGGGAAGGCCTCTGTGAAAGTTCTTGGTTCGTCTCTGCTGATAGTTAATCGAAGATTGTGGTGGTCACACTCAGCGAGTCGTTCGGCGGTTTGATAACTTGGCACCAACGGCACGGTTCTGCAGAATAAACTGATTGTCAGACACACAAAGTGATGACACAGCAGGAACCTCACTGCAACCATTTTTCATGCCACACCATGCCAGAGAAGCTTTTTACACTTGCAGAGAACAATGTGAGCCAAGACAGACGGAGTCCCAGGTTTGACGGGTTGCGAGGAGATGGGAGTGAGGTGGCTGTTATCTCTTATCGCTTATCACTTATACAGATAACAACTGCAGCTGTCAGACAGGTGTCCAAGCTGCCAGGAACCGCCAAGGCCAGAACCTCGACGAACGCCAAGCCCTGTTCACCGCCCGTGGGGTCAGGCTGGCCCCAGCGGCGAACTGCCCCACCATTTCCGCCCGCCAATCGTCCCCGATGCCCGTCCACGCGGCGGTCCTGAACTTGCCAAGCAAGCAACTGCAGTGGGAAGTGTCCGTTTCAATCCACCAAGAGCACCGAGTGGCCACCGACCGATGACCGAAGCCCACCACTGACTGCAACTGCAACACTGGAGAGATTAACGACCTCTGACCAGACACAAACAACGTCACCGAATACAACGACGGCGACGGCGACGGCGACGGCGACGGCGACGATTCCTTAGAAACAACACAACCTTTATACCCCTAGTCGGCTTAATCAACAGCCATGGTTTTGCAAGATCTAGGTCGGCGCATCAATGCGGCCGTCAGCGACCTAACACGCGCCCCCAATCTCGACGAGAAGGTGAGTTTTCCCCGGCCTGCTTCTGGTCGATGCCGTTACTCCCTCTCCCTGGTTGACTGACCATGCTCTTCCCAGGCCTTCGATGGCATGCTCAAGGAGATCTGCTCTGCCCTCCTCGAAGCCGATGTCAACGTCCGTCTCGTCGGTCAACTGCGCAAATCCATCAAATCCACAGTCAACTTCAAAGAACTACCACCGGCCGTCAACAAGAAGCGATTGATCCAGAAAGCCGTCTTCGATGAACTCGTCCGTCTCGTCGACCCCCATTCCGAGCCCTTCAAGCCAAAGAAGGGCAAGTCCAACGTCATCATGTTTGTCGGTCTCCAGGGTGCCGGTAAGACGACAACATGTACAAAGCTTGCCAGGCACTACCAGTCGCGCGGTTTCCGCGTCGGTCTCGTCTGCGCCGATACCTTCCGTGCCGGTGCCTTCGACCAGCTCAAGCAGAACGCGACCAAAGCCAAGATCCCATACTACGGCAGTTTGACCGAGACAGATCCCGTAGTGGTGGCGCGCGATGGTGTGGAAAAGTTCAAGAAGGAGAGGTTCGAGATTATTATCGTGGATACGTCGGGTCGCCACAGGCAAGAAGAGTCGCTCTTCCAGGAAATGATGGACATTCAGACGGCGGTCAAGCCAGACGAGACCATCATGGTGCTCGATGCTTCCATCGGTCAACAAGCCGAAGCCCAAGCAAAGGCCTTCAAGGAGGCTGCTGACTTTGGTGCCATCATCATCACCAAGACCGACGGCCACGCCGCTGGTGGTGGTGCCATTTCGGCCGTCGCCGCCACACACACCCCCATCGTCTTCATCGGTACCGGTGAGCACATGCTCGACCTGGAGCGCTTCGTACCCAACAACTTCATCAGCAAGCTCCTCGGCATGGGCGACATGGCCGGCCTCGTTGAGCACGTCCAGTCCCTCAAGCTCGACCAGAAGGACACCATCAAGCACATCACCGAGGGCATCTTCACCATCCGCGACCTGCGCGACCAGCTGCAGAACATCATGAAGATGGGCCCCCTCAGCAAGATGGCCGGCATGATCCCGGGAATGAGCAGCATGATGCAGAATATGGACGACGAGGAAGGCTCGCTCAAGCTGAAGCGTATGATCTACATCTGCGACAGCATGACCGACAAGGAACTCGACAGCGACGGCAAGATCTTCATTGAGCAACCGACGCGTATGACGCGTGTTGCCAAGGGATCCGGCACGACGGTCAGAGAGGTTGAGGACCTGCTTACCCAGCAGCGCATGATGGCTGGTATGGCCAAGAAGATGGGCGGTAACATGAAGAACATGCAACGCGCCCAGAGCGCCATGGGAGGTGGTAACAAGGCGCAGCAGCTGGCTGCCATGCAGAAGCGTCTGCAGAGCATGGGCGGCGGTAACCAAGATATGGGCGGCTTGATGAAGATGCTTGGCGGCATGGGCGGCGGCGGCGGAATGGGCGGTATGGATATGAATGCAATGATGAAACAGATGAGCGGGTTGATGGGAGGTGGTGGTGGACGTGGGAGGAGGTAAAAGGTAAAAAAAAAAAAAGGGGTGTGTCGGTCGACTTTTAATGGGTTCTTTCTTGCTAATGTGTCGTCGTTCGTCGATTTCGTTCAATTCTTTTTATGGCAGCAGCAACAGCAGCAGCAGCAAAAGAGCTTGCATATTCTGGCGTCTGGGGTACTACTGTAATAACACACAACAAATAACGGGAACTTGACTTGGCTTGGGACGCGGATTGGATGATTATAGCAAGCCACGCTGGGACTTTTTTCGATACTACCTACAACCTACCTTAATCATAACCATGACAGCGAGACCCGGAGATTGAGCTTCACGATGCTTCTAGGGCGATGTTCAATGTGACTTTTGTTAAGATGAGGAGGGCGAGTGAGGGCCAGGGGTCGTTGAACCCCGTGAATGCCTCACGCCTCACCCGCGTGGCACTTTTTTAGGCGAGCCTGCTATCTTCCCAAGCGAGTGTTACTTTTTTACGCTTTTACACTCTTTCATTTTCTTTTTTGTTCACCCATGTTTGTTTGGGAAGCCGTCTATTCATCTTGTTGCGGGTGGTTTGCTTATGTCTGATTTGTTCATAGGCCTGGCGGTCAAATGAATGCTTGCATGGCAAGTGCCAAACATTCCTTTATACAATACAAAACCAAGCGGCAGAGTTCGGGATGGAGAGACACGAAACACATGGCTGGTTTTACCGTGGTCAGTGTGGGATCAGGCGCACTTATTATGTGCAACTGGACATCCACCGGAAGCGTTTACGCAGGAGGAGTGGTTTCTTGGGTTGATGTCAGATATCCGGCATCGTCGTTGGAGTGGTTGGTCTCGAGCCAAGAGAGGCTTGATTGTATCAGCTGGCCAGCAAGATTCCCTTATCCTTCCTCCGACCGATATTAACAAGATACAGACTCCAGGCACCGGGAATGGGGCCGGTCGGCACTGGTTGAATGCTGTACCGCCAATGCTTTGTTCGCCTCTCCTCATTCAAGGGATTCAGGGGCACGGCTCGATGTGGTCAAACATCGTGAAAAGGGAGTTCACAGCTCTGGTCATTTTCCTTTTTCAGCCCCTAAATGAACCGGGCGAATTGTTGCGGTACGAATACCTCAAGTTTGAGGATAGCAGTTCCTTTTCCCCCCCCCCCCCCCCCCCGGAGCCTAATCTTGACTGTTTCCTCTCTCCTCTCTCCTCTCTTCTTTCCTTCCCTCCATTTCGCACCAAAACTTACCACGGGTCCTTCCCGCGATGACTCGATCATCTACATCAACAATGACTGTCTACCGCAACTCCAACAGCCCATATGCCAACAGCAACCCACAGATAGCGGCACCAACCACCCCTGCGGTCTCTGCCTTCACCGACAACAACTCGGAGATAACCACATGACTTTATCAAAAGGTCCAGGTCTGTCACCATCATATCAGCCGCCACTCAGTCTCTCGCCCCTTGTGACGCCGTCTCCGCCATCCTCCCGGCCGTACCAGAGTGCCACCACTCCCCGGAGCTAGGACCAGCCAAAACCTCGACGCTCGAACATGACGGCTTCCAACCCCTTTCGACGTATTACATACCCCACGAATACGTCGACGTCGACGGAGTGAAAAATAAGGGTTTCGCACCGGTGGCGCCTGGGATGTTGGGCCAGAGTCTGCTAAAACTATCACCAGCAGATGGGCAGATCAGGATATGCGGCTTAAAACGTTCGATGTTCGTCGTGTTCCTGGTCTTGCTGGCAATAACGATAGGTTTAGGCGTCGGGCTAGGAGCCGGTTTAGGACTGGGGTTGAAGCAGCAATCCAGCAGCAAAAATTCATCAACAGGAGGATTGACAGCAGCAGCCTGTCCCGCGGCCTCGCCAACAAGCACGTCCACATCCTCCGACAACGCCAACAACTCCAACTCCAACTCCCCAACATCCTCCTCCTCTTCAGCCCCATCCGCCTCCTCCACCTCCACCGGCAGCGCCGTAGCCCCGGGCATCGACCACCTCACCTGCCCCTCCTTCAACGGCACCATCATCTCCTCCCCTCTCTCCCCTTCCTCCTCCACCGGCTCTTCTTCCTCCTCCCCCAACAGCGCAGGCAACAGATCCCCGCCCAACAAGAAATACATGATCCTCTGCGACACCAACCTAGCGCCCGCACCGTCGAAGCAAGATCTGGCTTCGTTCAACGCGAAAACGCTGGAGGAGTGTTTCGCCGTTTGCGACTCGATGAATTTCTACATGAAGAGAGAGGATGTTAGTGCGGTGTGGAATTATGCGTATGAGAAGGGGCCGGGGAGGGGCGGGTGTTGGTGTGTGGGGAAGAGGGAGGGGGTGGGTACGAGCGGACGGGGGAATCTGGAGTTGCAGCTTGAGGAGAATAAGGGGGTTAGTGTGGTGGTGGTGGGGGTGGATGAGGCGGGGGTTGTTTTGGAGTGATGTGGTTTTGAGAAATGGGAGTGGAGGATGGAGATGGGAAGAGAGGTCAAGGTAGATGGAGAGAGATGATGGACGGATATGATGAAGTGGGAAGGGAGGAGTGAGAGGGACTCAGGAGAACGTGAGATACCCCCTGAGGAGAAGTTCCTAAAGGAGGACTCGACTCCCAGTTTCATTCCTTAAGTCAGGTTCAAGCGCCCATCCATCTACCTATTCCATCATCTAGTTCTGTAACATCTATCCCAGAAATCCCAATTCTAATGCTCTAATATGCCTTCTAATATCCAAAGCGCCTGCAAATCACTGGTGTTCTTTTATCTCACACACTCCAAACTCATCCACCACCTTACTTACCCCCTGATTAGGTACCCCCCCCGAGTCAATCTCCAACCCAGACAGACTCATCCCACAACGTCTCTCCCCCCTTCATTCACCAGACACCACCCCTCACAACAACCCAGCAACAGCCTCCCTCCAAGTCTTCGCCACCGCTCCCCAATACTGCTCCGGATGCTGCCTCATATGCCCCACATGCGGCGTCCCCTCAAACATGTCCATATCCACCTCATACCCCCTCTGCCTCGCCTGCGCCGCATGCTTCTCGATATCCTCCCAGTAAATGATATCGTCCTCCTTCGAGTACACATACAACCTCCTCGCTCCCCTTTCACACAGCTCCGCATTGTTCACCGCCGCGACACTGTAAGCCGCCGCGCTCGACGCGCCAATCAACCACCCGAACCCGTGCAGCGCAGCCAGGAACATGCAAGCCAGCGCTTGCGTGACCATGAACGGCAGGCCGGGCAAGTAACCCGAGGCACCCAAAGCCATAGCCCGCGACCATGGCCCGGCGTTTTGAAGGAAGGAAGTGCTGCCGGGTGTCGAGTCGAGGACGAGCATGTGATGGGGGAAGGCCTCGCCGCCGAAACGCCGGCGGTAGGCGTTTAAAGTGGCGGCGAAGTACATGCCGCCCGTGTTGGACATGACTTGCACTAAAATCCTCTTGTTGGGCGAAACCTCGACGGATTTGCGGTCTGCAGTTTCGAGGCTGTCGAAGCAAGCGGAGATGACGGGGGTCATGGCTTTGGAGCGGGCTTCGAGGGTTTGGTACAGGCACCGCAGGATGGGGCAGAGGACCACGACGAACTTGGCGGCTGGGAAGAGGGCGCGGTACCCGTCGACGTATTTGGCTAGGTGTTTTGGGCGGGCGTCGCCCCAGCCGTAGAGGAGGATGGTGGTTGGGTCTGATGAGGGGGACAACAAGGGCGTGGAGGAGGAGGCGGGAGCTTCTTGGAGGTAGATTTGCTCGGTTAGGCGCTTGAAGCCGGGGCCGAGGGGGGATTGTTTCTCGTTTTGGGTGACGATGGCGTCGACGATTACTTGTTCGGACATGGTGGCTGTGGTGTGTGTGTGTGTGTGTTGAACTCGTCGATGAAGCTGTCTGTGTTCAGGTTGCAAGTGAGATGGTCAGTGATGAAGAGTGAAGAAGCCCGATAAAGGAGAGCAGATGTCGTTATGAAATTGAAGTCAATGAGTGAAAAACGGGTCCCCCCATCACTCATCAGGGACCAGCATCGGAACTTTCATATCTTCAACCTTTCTTGGCCCGACTTTTTCGTCGTCGGTCCCCGGGGGGGTCGTTAATCCCCGGTCCGGTTTGGGGAGAATTTGATGCCAAGATCAGCGATCCAGCCCGTGGGAGCGGAGCCGATGTCTCCACGTCAACCGGGACATTGTCTGTTTTGGGAATCGTTTCAGCCCTTTGCCGTTTCTGTCTGTCTCTTCATCATCGGTTGCAACGGTCGGCGGTCAAAGGTTGACGGAGTTTGAGCCGCCGCGATGACGACGTTGCAGTCTTGAAGTTTGTTGAGTTTCCCAACAGCCAAGAATTGATAAACTTTCGCCTCGGAACATCTTGCAAATTTTGGCATGTGATTCTGTGCTGGGGGAGAGAGCTTGAGGTCATCGTCGGGTTGAAGAAGTCATTATCGACTTTTTGATATGTCAACGGGAACAAGAGCCGAGGCAAGTGGGGAGCCGCTGAAACGGACAGCAGCCCAAACGTGGACAGTGCCTCACCAGAGCTGCTCTTCATAGGACCAAATTCTCAAAAAAGTAATAACGAACGGGCAATTGGTCTAGGGGTATGATTTTCGCTTCGCATTCCATAGATGCGCCTTTGTGAAAGGTCACCGGTTCGAATCCGGTATTGTCCAATCTTTTTGCTGTTTTTTGCACCTCCCTGACTACGGATATCGTAATCCTTTTTGCATCCTTTTGATCTTTTTGTTCCTCTCCTACTTCACGCAATGCCTTAAGAGTTACAATTGATGATGACAATCGCGAAAATCAACTTCAAAGTCTTATTCCTCCAACGCAGTTGAGTTGGGATGATGAATCGCAAAGCTGCCGACTTGGCAACCGAGGCTCAAACAGTCTCACCAATGTGGGGATTGGGGTAACTGTTCCCCGGATTCATCAACACTATCACCGTATAAGTCCTACACGCAGCCTTCCAGAAAGAACTCCTGTATCTCAAGATCATCTACACACCAAAGTAATTTGGCAACACAGTACCAAAATGGCATCAGACAAACCATCAACGGAGATCATCCCCTTCGCCAAGGCGACCGAGATCAAGAGGCTCGATGCCAACACCTACCAAGCCAACTTGGTAGATTCATTCTGCATCGGCGCCGGTAAGCATCACTTTCAGTGAACTTCAAAAACTCAGCATCACAATCACCACTGCTAACAAACTTCCTAGTCCCCAACGGCGGCTACGTAGCATCATGCATCCTCCAAGCCGCCATCCTCCACAGCTCCTCCCGCTCCTCTTCCAACCCTCCTCAACCGCACGTCATGAACGCCCACTTCGAGTACCTCAACCGCACCGAAGTCGGGCCAGCAACCATTATCATCGAAGACGTGAAACCCGGTCGCCAACTAACCACTCTGCACGCCACTTTGTACCAAGGCGGCGGCGGCGACACCTCCGACCTCCAAGCCACCCGCGGCGGCAAAAAAAGACGACTAACCGCCTACCTGGTAATGACCAACCTCTCCTCCCTCCTCCAGGGGATATCACTAGACACGCAATTCTTCCCCCTCGTGCCTCCTCCCCTTACCTTGTCCAAACCCCACTTTTCTCTGTTAAAACAAAACAAAGATCTGGACCCAAACTGGACCGCCATCCCTTTACCCCCAGGATTCAGCTACATCCGCGCCCTGCAAAACACAAAATTCTACGTCCCCCGCGCCGGACAAGTGCGCAAATCCATCATCGACCTGTGGATTTGTTTGAGTTCAGGAGAAAAGTTTACGAATGCGACGCTGGGCTATGTGAGTGATTGCTGGCCTTATGTCGTTGAGGCTTACCGGCCCCGTGGGACGGAGAAGGAGGAGAGTAACAAAAAGGGGGCCACGGTGCCGTTTAGACATGATGCAAGGCATTGGTATCCTACTGTTGTTATGAATGTTGAGCAGAAGAAGGCTGCCCCCGAAGAGGGGTGGGAGTGGTTGAGGATGAGGGTCAGTAGTAAGGAGGTTAGGGGCGGGAGGTTTGATTTGGAGGTTTTGGTGATGGATGAGGAGGGGGAGTTGGTGGTGGTGAGTAATCATGTGGGATTGGTGTTGGGGAGTGAGAGGAATTTGGCGGGGAGGGGGAAGGGGGGGATGAAAGAGCAGAGTCGGATTTGATGTGGTGGTGGTAGTCGTGATGATGGGGATGGTGTTGTGAATGAGTGTGCGATGGAAGACATAGGTGTTGAGGCTATTATCTGGGTAGATGTCGATGCTCGGAGAGGGACTAGAGATAGAACAGCATGCGTCTTGATCCGTACATGTGATGGCGACGGCGCTTCTCGGAGTCGAGGGTCTCTGGAAGTCCGGCACGGAATCTGAACGGCATCTTTGTCAGACTGGCGATGTAAACAAATCACATCTCATCCATTGTCTGCGCTGACATTAGCTGAACTGATCCATCAAAGACAATAAGAAACTCATCAATACCACAGCTCATATCGCCCTGCCACTGCCAGGTGGAGTAGCTGATGTCTTTGATCCTTTTGCCTCCACTTGAGGCCAGCCAGCCCCCCTTTCCCGCCTTGCGCAGGACCACAGGTTGCTGGTAACAACGTGTCCCGTCTTCTCCTCCAACGACAAGCCATTGTTTACATTTGTCAGATCCTCGATCCTGCAAAACTGAGGCCTCACAAACCCAGTCTTGCCAGTCGTGGGTAGTGGAACGAGCTCCTATAGCTGTGTCAGCACAGCCTGCACAGATATCTTGCATGTATGTGGATGTGTATGTCGTGGACCCAGCAATGTCAGGGCAATATCGAGGCCAGACGAAGATAGGCCAAGAATGGCTTGCCCTTTCGGACTTTGCAAGGCACCAGCAAGGGGAATTTTCTTTCTCGATGCATGTTGCACCTGCATATGGCCTCGAATGCGGTCGTCAATGTTGCACATTGGCTGTTTCTTTTCTGCAGGAAACCTCCAAGCTAACAAAGGCTTGTGAGACCGTCTCGCTCGCTAAAAGCATTCAGGGACGGAAGCAACGGAACTAAACAAGTGCCCTTTGTGATGAATGGACCCCTCGCAGAGCTACGAGAGCCTATGAGTGAGCAGAAACGACTGCGAATATGTGAATCGTCAAGTGTGATTTGTGATGGTGACGGTCCATTCGCGCCCGCCCTACGCAGTCACTGGCAGTAGCTCTCACGAGAGGCCAGAAATATCGGCCAGTAAACAAATCTAGAACTTGTGGAAAACTCCAGTCGTGATGGGAGAAAAGAAGGGGCTATGCAGGATCGCAAGGTCTAGAAACTGCAGATCGTTCAAATCGTCAGCCAACCTCATCGCCATCGAGGAGGCCAGCCATCAACAGTGGTCATATTCGTATCATTTTGCATGCCATTGTCTACCGATGTTGCCGCCGTCCCCTCTTTCTTGCGTTGCCTGTTTCTCGACGTCGCGAATCGCCCTCGAGAACCCTTGATGAGGACCCCTTTTTTGCGTCCTTTTGTTTGTCGATGGAGTGGTTCCACGTGCTCCATCTCGATATGCGAGCTGACCCTTTGCGCCTCCTTTGGGACGGAGACCCGTAGGTCTTGATCTGGGCCACCCACGCTAATCGACCCCTCCACATCTTTGATGGGCTTGCCCCAGTTTGAAGGAGGGCAAATAGCCAATAGGGGCTGTTGCCGGCTGGGGGTCGGCATCCACAGAGACCAATGAGGCCTTGCCGCGGACACGACTGTGACGATCGTAAGGCACCACCACCACCACTGATCACAACCGAGCCCGGCGGTTGTTTCGAAAGTCCAGTCCTTTTTCTTTTTTGGGAACCCAGCGGTGCCTAGTAACTTAGCAAGTGCTAGCGTAGTGGCCAGCCACTTCCAGCCTGACGAGTGACAGGTGCTCTTTTGAGGCCCAGAGAATTCGAGGCGCTGCAACGACTGCAGACAAGGCGATGGCGCTCCTGAGGCAGACTTTCCGTTGCAGAATGACTCGTAGAAAAGGTATCTTGAAGCGGTCTCGTCGTCGACTGCGGCTTCTGCTGCAGCCCTTGCCCAAAAGAGCCCTAGCCTCCTGATGGGAACCCACCCGCCAGGCTGGCACTGGACGACATTGAAGGAGGGGCAGGCTGGAGCGAGGACGACGCAGGCTCACGCCAGCGATGCCGAGCAAATCGCTAGCTGTGAGGCCGCATCCACGTCAGTTGCTGACCTGTTAGAACCTTGTCATGTTGGGCATCTCGTTTAGGCGCCGTGTCTTGGCCACTGTTGGTGTACAACCTTTGATGGCGCGGGCGGTAGCCCGTTCCATTGGCCGGTCGGAATATTCTGTAGCCAACAGGTACTCCCGGCCCACCTTGTCCGTTGAAACTCCACGATGGCCCGATTCGGGATGAGGGGCTATGATGTGGATTGGGAGCTGTGGCTTTTTGGGCATGAAGAGAGGGTGCTGAGAGCTGGGAGAGACTGGACTCGGGTTTTGATAAATAGATCGACAGTCCCAGGTTCTTGTTGAACTTGATATCCCAAACACAACAAGCAACGTGACATAGCTTCTCCAACCTAAACATCAACTCCACCACATATCAACTACCCTTCCATCACCAAACACAACCATCCAACATGTCTGCCCAGCGTGAGAGCGTCGTAAGTAACCCCTGAGGATCTTTGTCTGACAGCCAAGCTCAGAAGCTGACATATGCCGCCCATAACAGCAAACCTACTGGGTCAACGGCTCGACCGAGATCTCCAAGAGGGCTTCCGAGCTCGCCTCCGCCTCCGCCATTACCGGCGAGCAGATCTTCGAGGCCAAGGGCAACGCTGGCGAGTTCGTCGTCCAGGGTGCGCAGAGCGTCCAATTCTGGACCGGCTCTGTGAGGAGTGGCGAGAACTACATTGGCGATACCAAGGGTGACGGTGTCGTCTTCCTCAAGGAGGGCATCCAGATGGTTGTCAAGGGCGGCAAGGTCCTCGGACCTCTCCCTGCCGGTACCCTGCACAGATGTAATACACCCCCTCGTTCTACACAACGCCCACCACACCTTCCCCGGTCGTCGTCGGCCAACAACGACAATTCCAGTTATCGGCTCGCTTCCGGTTCTGGGAGAGGAGTTGGCGGTAGCGGCGGTCATCATGATGCTGTTGTTGGCTCGGGCGTCCGCTGCGTTTCGGGGACAAGCCATGCTCATGTCACCGTTCCTCCTGCATTGCCTCGTTCGGCCTCCTACCATCCTCATGTCCCGCCTACTAACACCTTTCCCAGCGTGAGCGTGTCCCGCGAGTGCCGTCAGTGCCTAGAGCAGCAGCAGCAGCAGCAACGTCGTGAGAGCCATCCCCACGATAGCCACCACCACCACGGGCATGCAACCTATCAACCTGCAACATACCAGAAGCGTCATGACGGCGACACCTTCAGCACTGCGCCCACTTATCTCTCCAGCGGGCCCGCCGAGCGCGACTGGCTGGATGACGACAGCATAGCGCCCGGAGACAGCATCAGCAACGTTGGCGTGTACCCCAACGGGTATCCTTCGGGACACGCGCTTCATGTTTCCAGTCGTCGTTGAAGAGGTCTTTTTGTTATTGTTGTTGTTTGCTTGCTGCTGTTATAGAAGCGACGGCGTGGGAGCGATCTCGTTTTCTTTTTCTGTTATTATACACCTCATGCATTTCTTTTCTTTATACTTGGGTTTACGAAACATGGTCACTCTTCTCTCCGCTAGAGCAGCTACAGAGAGTGCAATCATACAAAGAGCAATTGGGAGGGTTAGCATTTGGATTTTTACAGCAGATACACACACCTGATAGAGACGCAATTTGATTCCCTCCAAATCATTGTCTGGTTCCATTGTTGACTGTTATTGGCATGCTGAATGGTAGCATTGGTGTGGTGCTGTTTGTGTTCTTCAGCCAACGACATCTCGGCCAAGACGGACGGCGGTGAGGGGTTGACTGACTTGGTGACTGACGAAAGCTCCCCGCCAAAGAGGAGGGGTTGAGCTGTGAGCACTTATCGATTGCTGCTTATCGGTTATCGGAGCTTCACTCTGCTGTGCTTTGATGTCATTCTACGGCTGCCCTCTCATTGGTCACATTCCAAACAGCGGGTGCCCAGTTTGCCAAGATTAAACATCCGTGGAGTGGTGGGGCGTGATGTCAATGGTGGACCGCATCCCCTGAAAGATTTAAACGGTAATTACAGGCTCTTCCTTGTTGACATGTCAATCTCCCGGCCGTCTCTGACATCAAAACATTGGTCTGGACCGTCATAAGGACGATTTAACAAAAATCAGATTCAAGAAACAACCCATGAATGCGGGTGCCGTGCTGCCGAGTTCCGTCTTAGCTTCCCTTCTTCCTCAGCCTGGTCCAGTCAAGGGACTCGAATGTTTTTCTCAGTCCACGGACCTTATTCCGTAGGTCGTGCCTGCCCAGGTACGGGCTCACAACCAGCCAGGATAACCAAGGAAGCGGTACCCTGCAGACAATGTAATGTCGACGGGCACTTACACGAGCAAGCAGCAGTGACAGGGCACAGTCCATTCACCCCTCGCTTGCTGTTACAGACGGGAAACGAGTTCAGCCTTTGACCATTCACTCACACACAACCATCCATCCCATCTTCAACTATGACGTCAAACCCACAAACTCGTATGCCGTGTTTCAAACGTGCAGGTTCTTTGATAAAATTGGTCGCCCGTTTGTTGTTATAAACCATCACAGCTCACCACTCAATCACTTTTGACTTTTCTGAACCATCCAACAGTTTGTACACTCAACTCCTGTACAACTTGAACTGGAACAAGGGCTGCCACTACAGGCCAGTCTCAACCATCCATCAAGTGGTGATATCTTCTGAGAATACATCACCAACCACACAACACGATGGGCTTCTTCAACCGTCAACCCCGCGCCGCCGATGGCACTGCACCGCCTGTTGCTGACGGCCATCACACCACCCACAAGGAGCGCAAAGCTCGTCGCCATGGCTTCGAGCCCTACACCATGACCACCAGGCCTACTTTCGGCCAGTGGCTCAAGTACACTTGGCTCGACATTCTCACCATGGCCGTCCTCGGTGCCATCGGTCTCGGCGTAAGTTTTCACTTCCTTCTTTAGAAAGACAACAACAGCCATTATTAACATTATGCCACAAACAGGTCTACTACGCCCACCCGGCCCCCTCCCGCTCCTTCGCCGTCCAGTTCTCCGACGGCGAAGTCGTCTACCCGCAATTCGCCTACCCCATGCGCAAGGAAATCATTCCCATCTGGCTCGCCGCCTTCCTAGCCGCCACCATCCCCATCTTCATCATCCTGTGCATGCAGATCCGCATCCGCTCCTTCTGGGACGTCAACAACGGCATCCTCGGTCTTTTGTACTCTCTCATCACCGCCGCCGTCTTCCAGGTCTTCATCAAGTGGCTCATCGGCGGTTTGCGCCCTCACTTCCTGACCGTCTGCAAGCCCGACATCTCGCGCGCCACCAACACCGCAATTGCCCAGCAGGGTTACTCGGAGCAGGGTTTCGCGCAGATTTACTACACCAAGGATATCTGCACTGGTAACCAGGATGAGATTGATGATGCCTTGGAGTCTATGCCGTCTGGTCACTCCACCGCTGCTTTTGCCGGCTTCATCTTCCTCGCTCTTTATCTGAACGCCAAGCTGAAGGTCTTCTCCAACTACCACCCCGCTCTCTGGAAGCTCGCGGCCGTCTACGCTCCCGTGCTCGGCGCGTGCTTGATTGCCGGCGCCTTGACGATTGACGAGTTCCATCACTGGTACGATGTCCTTGCTGGCGCGGTTATTGGTACCATCATGGCTTTCAGCGCTTACCGCATGGTGTATGCGAGCATCTGGGATTGGCGCTATAACCATATCCCCCTCAACAGGTCGAACCCCTTCCCCTTTGGCAGCCGCGATGATATGGAGCTGGGCGGCGCTACTTTTACCAGGCAGGTTGGCTGGGGCACTAGCGGTGCTGGCTTCCCGTTTGATGACAAGCATGGTTATGCTGGTGGTGGATATGGTGGCCATGGAGGATATGGTGGTGGATCGGCCATTAACCGCAAGCCGGTCGCTGGTAATGGCGCTGGAGGGCCATTCCATAACAATGGCCTGAGGGGTGAGCAGATGGTTTAAAGAGTTCCCTGGTGGACTCGAAAGAAAAGGTGCTATGTTATGAGAAGAGGAGAGGTGTTGAGAGGCTGAATGAAGGAAGGAAGGAAGGCGGTGGAAGTTGCCCTCGCTCGTGCCTGGTCCATGGGCGGGTATAATTACGAAGTACGAGTCCTACGACTTTTAATGTTTTCTTAACCTGTCGTTCACATTGTTCCTGGCGTTCTGGTGTTGGTTAGGAATGACTTGATGAGCGACGAGAGTTCGAATACCCTCATCACACCTAATTATTACACTGAACATGATCAAATTCTTTGAACATACTTTATTGCTATTCTGTGCTGTGACTCTGTTCCTGGTCGAATACTTGATTATCTACAACCATAGTCTTCGACGAAACGTGAGGAACCCATGTCAAGCTTCATAGAAAACCCGGCCGGGTACAAGTTCTCCGAGTTCGTTCTAAGACCTCGCGAGCTGTAACACAACACAGCGGTATCAGAAAAAAAAAAAAAAAAGACACTGGACGGAACCTAGAGCACCTCCCTCTTGCAAAGACCTTCCGAGTCCTGTCTCCTCTAACACCCCCCTCCCCCCAGATTCCCTAAATACAAAACCCAAACAATCCTCCCCCTTCCCCAGATCAGGCAGAAACTCATCCCAAGACTCCAGCGTTCATGGCCGGTTCGTGCCTCCCTCGTGTATCGGTGACGAGAGAACAGATGAAGCTCAAACTGAGCGTGAGGCAGATATTCGATATGACTGTAGACAGACAGCTATTAGCCGAGTGAAGTTGGAACGACGTAGGTCCTTCTCCCTTAAACTTACCTCAAGACGTACTACGTACGGATTTCAACCCATCCCCTTAAATGGGGAGAAACTCAACCAGCCGAGCGCAGGCTGACACAACGTTACATATATCTGCGCAGATTGGAGGAATCTCAAAATCGAGGGGAAACGATGTCCTGCCCTTAAGGGGTCACACAAGACAATAGAACGTTCAACATCATCTGTCCCTCCAGTCCCGCCCTTGGCATGACATGACAGATTGGCACCCAAGACTTCCAAAAAGGGTCAACAGTCATGCAAAACATCTTGTCCGCTTGAGAATCTCCTCCGAAAGCGGGCGTAAGACGGGAAAACACTCTTCCGATGTCCACGATATTAGGTACCTAGGTAATGAAGTATCTTGTGGGGATATGGTAGTTAAGGAGGGAAATTTTGGAGGTCCCGATAGACTTGGAGGATAGAAGAGAAGGTTAACGGTACCTAACCATGTGGAGGTTTAACTTACATGGCGCGAGACCTGAACAGCTGTCAATGTTTACCTGGGCTGTCAGTATTCAAAACCAAAGGCATTCAGACATGCGATACTCCAGTTCTGACTGATCTCGTCTGACAAAGACAACTACAAGAATAGCAACGAGACATGGTGTCACAGAAAATGTCAGATGTGGAGAAATGGTTGATGTTACCTGAAGCAGCGATGGAATGTTCGGAATTCCTTTCGAGTTGCACATGGCATATGACTCGTCTCGTACCTTGAGGTAGTTGTGGGTTGCGTGCTCCGTGTGCTTGTCTCTTGTCATCACCTGTCAGGCGATAAATGTCATACAGACCTGGCTGAAGATGTCAAGATGCATCGTCGTAACCATCATTTCCCCAGATTTGACTTGATGCAGCTTGGCCTGTAACGTAGTGTCAGCCTCAGCCCTAATTTCATTGCGTATCCCCATCTGGGCGCAACTGACAGTGGAATATGTCAGGAACAGATTGAAAGCTCAGCCCCAGCCACCTGACAGTTGGCCATGACCAATAGACTGTGACGCCCTATGGTCAATTCTTATACGGCAAGCCACAAGCTCCTCGGACAACGATTTACAGTGATGCGGTTGACCAACTTGCTTATTTTCCTCAATGTGGTCTCGTTCTGAAACTCCGTCTTGGCTTCGACCGAAAAGGAAATGCAAAGGAACGTGAATTACGTTTCCTCATTCGAGTCAGTGGGAGGAAGGGGCGGGAGAGTAAGCATAACCTAAATCAGCCGATTAACTCCGTTCCACCACATGAGTTGTTACTCCAAGAGTCCATATGGGCAGCAACACCGGTGCTCTTGTCGGTATTCCATCGTCTTCATTCCGATATAAAAGATGCCAGAGTCCCAAAGGTCGATCACATCATCTCATCAACATCAACCACAAGAACTCGAAAGCACAGCCAGCTCTCATAGCTAGACCTCTCAACAACAGCCAACAGTCAACAAGGTAAGACCCGATACGATAAACACGAGTTGGAAGGCCTATTACTCACAATTTCCAGACATAACCCGCGCAAGCCAACACCAAAATGCTCTTAAAGGCCACTCTCCTTTCCCTCCTTGCCGCCGCTTCGGCCACTGCCATCCCCAGGGCTTCCTCTACCAAAATCAACAAGTGTCTCCCCAACCAAGCCTCCATCGGCGGCACATGCTTTGAAGCTGGCTCCTTCTGCGGCGGTTTCGCCGCCATCCCTTGCGCCGACAAAAACCAGATCTGCGCTGACGACCCGCGCGATGATTGCGACCCGAAGAATGGAGGTGCCGACTGCGGCGGCGTCTGCATCGAGCCATTGTTCTGCGGCGGATTCGCGGGAATTCGATGCCCCAAGGGATTGACCTGTGTGGATGATTCCAGGGATGATTGCGATCCTGAGAACGGGGGTGCGGACTGCGGTGGCATTTGCGTTGCTTGAAGTATGAAAGGACGAAGATGCTGAAGAATAGAGGAGAGAGCATGGAAAGAGGATTCAGATGATGATGGATGGGGTTACCAAGGGGCTGGCAAGGGGCGCGAAAGGAGTTATAGGGGTATAGATTTGGAGGGTGATGGATTGAGGTTGAGAATAAGGGAGCCGGTGGTGGCGAAGGATAATGAGTCACACAGTACACTCGCTTGCTCTTTCATTCCGACTTACAACGCAAAAGAAGGGAGATAGACATTGTTGGCAAATCATGAATCAAGAACCTCGCGGTCCTCCATCAACCAGTATTCCTCCGAGGGCCGAAGTGGTCGCGAAATGTGTGTAGTATTCGTGGCCTTTTTGTTACAGCTTGCTGGGGATGAGGGAGCTGCCTGATTGCTCGCCATCCAGAAATAGGTTGATCAAGAACGAAAAATGATCCGCATACTGGTACAAGAAGCCGTGTCCAGAGTCGGGGTATAGGTGCAGATACGCATTCGGTAGCGTCTTGTACATCAGGTAGCTGTTTTCCGTTGGCAAGAGCAAGTCTTGAGACCCTGTTCAAATAGAGCGTTAGCATGATACCCAACAACACCCCCATCCCCCAGCGGGAAAACTCACCATTGGCAATCAGCACCGGGATCTTCAACCCCTTCAGCTTCTTCAGACTACCCTCTCCCATGAACTTGGCAAACGCAATGCCCTGCCTCTTCGACCCTTCCTTCCCCAAATGCCCCATCATCTCCTTCCTAGCACCAGCAATCCTCTTCCAACTCTTCTCCCCCTCCGCCCAGCTCTTTTCCGAACACCGACCGAAGAACCCCTTCATAAACGCCTCTTTCTGCTGCTCGACCGTCTGCGCTGCCGCCAGTCTCTGGAAAGCCTCCAGCTCCTGACCCTTAAACCTTTTGACTCCCGGCCCATCACTAGGTATAGTCCCCGCCAACACCAACCTCCTAACCTTCACTTTTCCTACCGAATACTCTTCCGCAATTAGCGCCACCATCTGGGCATTGCATCCACCCATGGAGTACCCAAAGACGTCCACTTGAGGAATCCTCAGAGCGATGAGCAAGTCGACAACGCTTTGTGCCCACTCAGTGAAAGAAAGAGGAACGGAGCCCTCGGAGCGGCCGACGCCGGGGACGTCTGTGAGGATGACCGGGCGTTGGGCGGCGAGAGGGTCGATTAGGGCCGGGTCCCATTGGTCCATGGTGCCGCGGAAGCCCATGAGCATGACGAGGGGGGTCTTGCCGGAGGAGGAAGGCGAAGGGCCGAGGAGGCGGTACGACATGCGGTGGCCATCTTTGCCGATGGGGATGAAAAGGTCTTGGGCGGTTGAGAAGGTTGCCATCTTGCGTGAACCAGAACTGAGTGTTTGGAAGAAGCGCTTGATCTTTCTGGTGGGGATATTGTGTGGACACAAAGATGTTTTAGAGAAAATATAACTTGGGTGATGAACCCCTGACTGTCCTGAGAAAGACAGCCGAACCCCGCGTCGTGATGCCGTCGGATGCCGTGATGCCAAGTACCGAGGATGTTGGTGGGACCCTAACCCTGGATTTCCGTGTCAATGATCACTCGGCCATTGGAAGAGAGGTTCAGATAGTCGGTCGTTGCTGAACTTAGCTTCAAGTAGGATTGACATGGTTTTGGACAAGAGAAGAGTCCTCGGAAGGACGAAATTCCCATTGTTGCTGCTCATCTCAGTGTGTTGTGGCATCGATCTTGGGTCACGCGGCAGGTCATGGCTCGTTTGGCAGGTGATGGTGTAGGAGTTCAGGAGGGGACGCTGGAGAAATGGAGAATCGAAGAAGAAAAGATTGCAAAATTCCCATCCAGATCATACCAAGTGGAACCTAGATGGGATACATTAGATAAGATGAAGTATTATGTCGAGGAAGGAGCTCAATTGCAGAGTTTTCTTTTGGCCTTGAAGTTGGCACGCAGCTGGCGATGTCTTGGCAGTGAATGAGATGGGATTTGATGGCGGACTAACAAAGCATCACCATATTAAGCGAAAATCACGTTAGCTGAGAGGCAGTCCACTAACATTCCCCCGCACTACAGTTTGGCCTTTCGTTTTGTCCCCAACATCGAACATCCTCCCCCCCAACAACCGAACCTTGTCACAACAAGGAATCATCACCACAATGTGGACATCGAAAACGATCGGATTACGCGTTCAAAGTCACACGACACGATATCAACATCAGTACACAATGCCTTGAAATACGAAAGGACTGCGCCGCCCGTTGGCGCTTTAGCGACCAGGCTCCAGCTATCCCCCTCCCAATCGTACCACCATTGCGCTTCTCTCGCGGGGGAGTGCGATCCCGGACCGGATTTGAGTGCGGGTGATGTCCTCGCCAAGACGCTGATTCGAGGCCGGCGACCTCGGACCGCGAGCCGACAGCCATGGCCACGGCCGAAAGTCAGCCTCAACTCCCCCGAGTTTCCATCATAACGACCCCGCACCGGACGAGCTGCCAGAGATATAAAAGCTTCCACGCGTCGACATCTACCTCCCAAGCCTTCGCCATCACCACCCGACCGATATCATAAGCTCTCGACACTTGCCTTGACACGCTCAACATGACAGACGTAAAGAAGGACGAGTTCAGTTTCGACAAGGTCGATGAGGACCTGAAGGGCTTCTTCTATGCCCCACCCGGCTATACCGATCACACCTTCAAGTCCTCCAGTGGCGTCGAGCTCGGAGTCCGTGTCTGGCCGGCCGAGAACGTGGTCCAAGACCCAGCCCCGATTGTGTTCTGGACCCATGGAGGCGGTTTCCTCGGCGGACACCACTTCGTCCCTCTTCCGTGGCTGAACCCCGGCTTCCGCAAGCGAGGATACCACCTTGTTTCTCACAACTACCGTCTCGCTCCTCAAGCCGCATACGATCACCAAGTTGCCGACTCTATCGAGACCGTCGAATGGTGCCGCAAGAACCTCCCGTCCATCTTGGGCGAGGGCAAGGTTGACGTCGATCGCTATGTCCTTGTCGGCGAATCCGCTGGTGGTACCCTGGTTACCCTGATGGGCCTGCACTTGACTTCACCTCCTCCAAGGGCTATCGTCGATGTCTACGGCCTTGTTGATATCTGGTACTATGTCAACATGCCCGACCGCACACCTGAGCCATGGAAGGGAGAGTTCACCGACGAAGAACTAGAGCGCTTCGTCAGCGACCGGGACCTGAACAACGTCTTGACGGATGCTTGCTGCTGGAACGAGCAGGAACTATTTCCTGAAGAAGAGCTCAGAAAGCGTTGGACGGCCGACATTAAGTACGACAAGCGTTTCCGGATGCAGGCTGAAGCCCACCAGTGGCGCTCCGTACGGGCGTTTCCGGGTGACGTCCATAAGGCCTTCCTCCACAGCGAGCGATTCCCTGATAAGGCGGAACTGGACAAGTTCATCACGTCCATGGCTCCCCTCAAGGTTCTCCAGGAGGACAAACAACGGCCTTACCCACCAACCGCCTTCCTACATGGTAGCGCCGACGAGCCTGTTCCTATTCAGCAGAGTTATGATTTGGCCGCTACGCTCAAAGAGAGGGGCGTTCCTGTTATCGAGAGATACGAGGAGGGTGAGCCGCACGTATTTGACATCAAATACACGGTAAGATCATCGAGACCTGCTTACTTTCTGGCAATTACTGACAAGATGAATGTAGGGCCCTAATGTCCCAGGATGGGAGACCACCATTCAACCTGTTCTCGACTTTGTTGACCAGCACGTTGGGATTAAGAGGCAGTAAAATGAAACCCATACGGGCACTTCCAAGTGGCAGACACTACCGGTAACCGCCGAGTCATACAAATCACAATCACATACTGATGCGAGCAAAAGTTTCATTTTCTCCCTTCGCAGTCGCCCTTTGCATCCAATTCTGTCATAAAAAGAAGGTCGGGCTTGATACTCTCGTCGTTCTTGCAATCGTTACACTGTCGTATTTAGCCGGAACCCCAAATACCGGCGCTCCCATGTGTGCTGGTAGCAGTCCAAACATGCTAAGCTGAAGCTATACTGTGTTTTGATATCCATCACTTCTTTCTCGTAATGGCGGAGGAACACATGACGGCGAGGTTGCTTTCCTTTTGCTCATTCCATTATCCCTTTCTTGATCAGATCCTTTCCGCTTTGGATACTTCCAGAAGAAGTCCTTCCTTTCGGTTAGGCGAGGGTAACACTTCATCCATCTTCTTCGTCTTCTGGTCCCTCGTCCTGTACAACCACGCTTGAAAGAACTCCGGACTCCGGGCTCTGTCAAGGCACCGACACGTGGTTCTGCTTCAAAGAGCTCCAGCGAGTCTTGATCTGTGGGGCAACATCTCGTAGGACCTTCAGGTTCTACCTGAAGGATCCAACGCCAGCGTGATTTCTTTTCGCCTCTACTCTATCTGCTGCCCTGGTACAATCGGGCTCAAGACCCTCGCCCAACCGGGCAAGCTCTCCGTTCATGATCACTACACGTCTATCCATCCATATCTCTGCTCGGTCTCCATGCTGAAAGTTCTCAATCGACAATTTCCATCTTGCTACAGTTCCTGTAGTCGTCGCTCCACCCCCGAATGCACCTGGTCTAGGAGGTTAACATGCCATTCGCTACAACAACTCTTGTCCATGGTTCCAACCTCCGAATTAGTTCATGTTTGAAGTCACACCTCAGGAATAACCTGGAAACAAACACCATGGCTCGGTGACATCGCTCCTTGGTATGATATTTTCGACACCAGAAAACGGGCTGGTGTGTTTTTGACTTCCACACTTCGGAACGTCTTCTGCCGACGTGAATGCTACCTACCCCAGATATTTTCACCCCAACAAGCCCAATTCGATCAAAGTGTTACATTGACTTCACCCAAAATGGAGTTACCAGCTCTGGATATACCGTAGAACATGGTAGACCCTAGATGCTCGACTTCCAGTGAAGTCTTCTCTCCTCTGTCCCTCCTGCTCGTTCTTCCGGGACATTTCGGGGTACTTCTGCGAGCAAATCGCTTTCTTCTCACGTTCAAAGAAAATTTTGGAAAGCCTATCATAATCTTAGACGTTCGGCGGCGCCAAAATTAACCTGCCCAAAGAATACATCACTTGCAACAACCTTATCTCCTGACCACCAGATTAGACCGACTACCAGGTACCTACACCAACATGATCACACGAGTACGAAGACATATTTTATCAGTGTCACCTACTTCTACTCGAGCTAAAAATGTCCAGCTCAATATTAGCCTGAAAACATCCGGGGACAACGCTAAGTTGAGGCTCAGTCTACACGCATGAAGCACATGGCTTGATCCGTCCCTCCCAATGCCCGTAATAAGGAAAGCCACGAGTGGGATAGTAGCATGCATTGGACAATACCGGAGCTACTAGTGTGGAGGGAGAAGGCAGCCATAACACCCTTTTCGTTGAACCAGATTTCGAAAAGAGCATCACGATGGTGTACAATCAAGCGGATCTGTGTCCGACTCCAGTATCCGGGTTAGCATCGATGAGGCTTCGCAAAGATATAGTGTCTATATATTGCCAGGTCGTCATGACCTCAACAATGCTTGATGTTCCTGGTTGATAGTCAGCAGCCTTTGTGTCTTCTCTCCTCTCATCTTTGACAATGCTGTCTCCAGCTCAGGCCTCCGCTCTGCTCGTTGCCCTCGGCGCCGTCGGCGTCACGGCCCAAACACAAAGCCTCTGGGGCCAATGTGGCGGTATTGGCTGGAGTAGTGCTACCACTTGCGCGTCCGGGTCGTACTGCTTCCATCAGAATGACTGGTACTACCAGTGCATTCCTGGCACAGGACCTACAACGGCCGCTTCTGCTCAACCTGCAACCACACTGATCAGTACCACCAAGGCGCCCGTCTCTTCGTCTTCGACGGCGGCTGCCCCGTCACCAACCACATCCGTCCCCTCCGGTGGTGGCGGCGGCGGTGGTGTTTGCCCCAACGTTCCAAGCAGCCTCGGCGCATCGGTCTCAACACTTCCTGATCCCTTCACTTTCGCCGGAGGTCAAAAGGTCACCAACCGCGACGACTGGGCCTGCCGTCAAGCCGAAATCAAGGCTCTCTTTGAGAAATACGAGCTCGGTATCCTCCCCGCTAAGCCCACTGTCTCCGCCAGCTACTCCGGCAGTACCCTCAACATCACCACCTCCACCGGCGGCAAGTCCATCTCCTTCTCCACCACTATCAACAAGCCGTCTGGGTCTGGCCCCTTCCCCGCCATCATCAACTACGGCTCCTACGGCGCTAGCATCCCCGTCCCCTCGGGCGTCGCCACCATCCTCTTCAACAATGACGACATCGCCGCCCAGACAGACGGGTCCTCGCGCGGCAAGGGCAAGTTCTACGACCTCTATGGTTCTTCGCACTCCGCCGGTGCCCTGACCGCCTGGGCCTGGGGCGTCTCGCGCATCATCGACGCCCTGGAACTCACCAAGTCGCAGACCAATATCGACCCGGCCCGCATCGGCGTAACGGGCTGCTCCCGCAACGGCAAGGGCGCCTTTGTGGCGGGAGCCTTCGAGCCGCGCATCGCCCTCACCTTGCCCCAAGAATCCGGTGCCGGCGGCGCTGGCTGCTGGCGTCTTGAGGCCTGGCAAAATGCCAACGGCTACAACGTGCAGGACGCCAAGGAAATTGCCGGCGAAAACGTCTGGTTCTCGCCTGCCTTCAACTCCTACGTTAACAACGTCAACCAGCTGCCCTTTGACCACCACCTCCTCGCTTCCCTCGTTGCGCCCCGCGGTCTCTACATCATGGAAAACCCCGATTTCGAGTGGTTGGGCAAGATTTCTACCTACGGATGCATGGGTGCTGCGCGGAAAAATTATCAGGCGCTGGGAGCGCTGGAGGCGTTTGATTATAGTCAGGTGGGAGGACATAGCCATTGCAGTTTTCCCAGTGCACAGTCGAGTGAGTTGAATTCGTTT
Organism: Neurospora sp. LNF1-1; assembly: GCA_009805225.1. Lineage (NCBI taxonomy): Eukaryota > Fungi > Ascomycota > Sordariomycetes > Sordariales > Sordariaceae > Neurospora > Neurospora sp. LNF1-1. The sequence continues at coordinate 169,811 of RAOM01000041.1, forward strand.
GTGAGCAAGTATTTGTTGGGCAACGGTGGGACGACTACAGGTGTGTTTAGGACGGATCAGAATCTGAACTTTAATATTGAGAGTTGGTGTCCTTGGAATGTGCCTACTCTCTGAGGGGGTGGAGGTATGGCTGGCTGTCTGGGACTAAGTGAGAAGAGGACTGGGAGGTGACATGACGGGTAAGGGGCAAGGGGGTTGAGGGTGCTTGTTGATGATTTCATGAAGGGGGTCGAAATGACTTGTACATAGCTTGTTGTTTGTATATCAATTGGACATACTTACTTCCATCCATGTCGAGGCCGGAGTGGAAGTGATGGGGAAAAACACTTGGATGTCCTGATAAGGTGACATGAGGGAGACAAAAGGTAAAATATGAATGCCCAAGGTGTTGAGTGACGGAATGGTGAGAAATGCCTGAGTGCTTACACAAGATTTGTCATGTTTTCCATTCTCCATCGGCAAGCTGAGATTGATCATCGATGCTGTTTTCAAGTTGTGGCCGTGGCCTCGATCTCGCGATGTGAACTCCCGATCAAGTCATCCAGTTGGTGGTGACGGGGAAGGATTTGCTGCAAAGGAAAGGGGACCTCGAAATGGCACAGAAGGTAACTTGCCGTCACCCGTCGACAAGGCCAAGCCAGGAGGTGGGCAAGGGGAACCCCCGCGGAACACTTCGACTTGTAGATTAGGAGAGGCGAGATGTTGCTATTGATCCAGGATAAACACGAGCTCAGCATACTGTAGAGGCTCATCCTGGTGTCGGGTCGGAGTTTCTCGTCAGGATTCAGGGCGACAGTGGCGTCCTCCCCCGCGCTTTCCATCCCAACGGGAGCCTGCCGCATCTCGTCCACGACCCCTTTGCCCGCCGGTCATGGTCACGGGAGGTTGCCGGACAGAATCTGGCAGGAGCGGCAAGCGCGGCAGGCGCGGCAGCTTGAAGCTTCCGCTTGACGCAGGCACCCGCCTAGAGATGGGACGAATATGCCCCTCATAAGGACAAACTTCGTGCCCTCTTTCCAACAACAACCACTCAATCTCCCATGTAGTGCAGAGGTTTAGCATACTGGGTTTTCACCTTCCACAGTGGAATCCCCAGAGACCCGGGTTCGAACCCCGGCGTGGGAAATGGCAATATTCTTTTTGTCTTTTTGTCAAAGACAATTCGCTGGTGGTGTTGCGGAGGGGCAAACGTGCCAGCCTTTGCGACGAGAACTGTCGACTGTCGGGCTTCTGCACAACTTGAAACGGAAGGTGCCGACGTAGGTCTCACTCAGTTCCCGTCTGCACTTGTTCAGGTACCAGATGCTTGTGCTTGAAGTTTTAGCGGAAGTTGTCCAGTGTTTTCTCTTCCTTTCTTTTTTCTTCCTGTCGCATCACGACCTCGCCATCACAACAGGTATGGACTTCGCAAGCTCCTCTGCTCGGAATCTGCGACATCTCATTACTGAGTAGTCTCCTCTCAGCCTTTTTCACCGCCCAAGTTTACGCTCCTTGGCCTCTCTGCCCCTGTTTCTTCTCAGGTCCGTTGCCCATTCCTTCATGGCCGGAAGCGTACCCAGCTACCACGACACCGGGCACCCTGCTCCGGCAACCGGCTCCCGCTCTCAATTCCCAAGACCTAGGCGAAAATACTCGCAGCCTCGGCCTAATTATACAGCCAGCCTACAGACGCCACATGCTGTCGGACCACGCCATGAGTCACGGGAGTCGGATGGCTACGCCGCGGCGGATGAGCCAGAGTGGCAGTCCGAGTCCAGACCCTGACGCTGATCGCGGCTCGCGTCTAGTTCACGGTGATCAAAAAAACAAGTCCAAGACATCTGTGTCTGACGTCCTGTCAAGGATTGCGTAACATTACACAACAGATACTAATTCGGAGCCTCTCATAGGTAGACACACTTGGAAACACCCCTTTCCCACCCAACGATTCGCAACCGCCCTCGACCACCGTCCCTCTATTTTCCTCATCTCCCAAGCAAGACTCCTCGCCTGATGCGGTGCGGCTTCCGAGATCTGTGTCGCCGCGTGCGTAAGTGCAGAGCCAGCGTCATATGCAACTCCGGTCGTTCAATCATATCCCATACCGACAAGGGATTGCGAGTGCGGTATCTGATGTTGGGCATCGGGTCTTTAACACAGTAACACAAAGAAGCCACACGTTCCTCGCTTCTAGTGGAGCAGTTCTCCTTTTCTACCATTGGCTTGTTAGTACCTTATGCGGCTTGTTCTTCACAGTATGGGGCTTTCTTCAAAAGACTGTCACTGGGAGCAGTGCTTCCTCCCTCGCCGGATGATGACACAATAATGGCATCTGTATGCTCCTGAGAGGTCCCTTCGAGACAGACCACAGTGGGCATGGAGATAGCAAACTGTTAAGCAAGATGGCTTGCTTGCAGCCGCCCGCAAACCGTGCAACAAAAGACAGCGGGCGAGAAGAACACTAGCAGAATATTCGATAACGGTCATGTTTCCTAAGGAAACAAATCAAAAGGTTTATAGGTGAGCCCCCTCTTCACATCGTCATTTCGCATGTTTCTTGCCAAATCATGTATACCTTCTCCAGTCAGCTCTCTTTTGTTACAACAAAGTGAAGGGCGGAGGCCTGAACCTTGGCAGTATCGCTGCAGAATTCTGGTCATCGATGTACAGCACCAGAAGACACCTCCTGGCATGCCCAGGTCAAGTCTTCAGTAGGCAAAGTTGCCGAGCTTGCCGCCTACCAGTGGTGCTTGGTGGCTCCCAGAAAGTCATTGATGGATTAGGATCACAGATATTGGTCTTTCAAGTTGTTCTCATAACCATCGTTGAAGGTGTGTCCCCGTCGCATTTTGGTGCAGGATTGTCGGCTGCGTCCGTGATGGGAATGTGATTGTTTCGGAAGAGAGCACCAACAGAAGCAAAGCCCCTGATCAGCTTCTCACCGGCTGAATGGTTGTGGCGGCCAAGGGCTTCTGGAGTCGCCTATGAATCTGCACCTGCAGGGTTTGGGTGTCTTGCATGAGAGACGAGACCCAGATATTCCACTTGCCACGAGCCACCAGAAGCAGGTGTATCTACAAAGAACGAACTTCTAAACCGGGGAATCATGATATTTCTCTTAGCCATGACTTTGTCAAGGAGTTTCCGGTGTCTGTCTTGGGAGATCCTTGAATAGGCATTGGGTTCCGTCAATGTTTCACAGCGTTTCCTTGCTTCTCCCGACATAATATCCTCCTGATTGGCACTTACTGGTCTTCCTACAAAGCATATTTTCATCGCCAATGGCATAATGATTGGTGTTGTGGTGCTCCTGCTAGCCGTCAGTCCTCCTACAGATGCTCGACTGGAGCGTCGATACCCTGAGCCAGACAAGGTTTACGAGTAGCGATCCTCCACATGTAGCAACAAATGCTGACTCGGATATAGGTGCGTATTGTTGAAGGTTGAACAGCCATAGCATTGGCCCTGAATGTCAAGTGGACAGGTTCGTACTATGCTCCAATAACAGCACTTGGGATTACTACAACCAAATCGATTAAGCGCCAGCGTGAGACTGGTGAACTTCTGCCGACTCACTCGGTCTGCTATGGCTTGTGAAACTCTTGACGATTTCCCTTACCAGAGCCGATCACCAGCAATGTCAGCTGCCGGTCTTGAGGTTTTCTGACCAACCATGCGTTAACACATCCGTGGCCCTAGAGAGCAGCCATGAAGCAGTTCACTGACCACGAGACCTCCTATGATGAAAACTATGGACCGGAAATAAGGCCAAGATGTGTTTTGAGACAACAACTGGCGCTGGTTACATCCGAAGCCGCACTGGATATTGCCCTCCGTCGGCTTCCTCGAGATATTTCGATACCCGGTCTCGCGTGTCTGGAGGTGTGGGAAGGCAAGCCACTTGGCTTTGTCTCCGCATCATAGTGGTTCGAGGATGTTTCGGTTCCGCCTAACTTCATGGAATTTGCAGACCATGGACGTTGTTGGGCATCATCGGTGCGTTAGCGTACCATCCCATCGGTTTCTCGTCGAAGTTAGGGGAGTATGAGATTGGATTTAAGATGGAGCTCATCTCTATCATTTCTGATACATCTTACGGCCCAGAGATCTTCAACTTCGGTGACCCACGCACATGAAACCCACGTCCTAATTTGAGGACTTCACCAGCCCAGGTTTCTATCAACTTATCGACACTATGACTTCACACGTGAGTAGAGAGCCCTCATCCCTTACTTTGAAGATATGCTGACTTTATCCAGGGCCATCATTCAAGGTCCACAACCAGCTTGCATGGCGAGGGCCATGGTGAAAGACATCACAGAAGCAGCGGCAGAGAATCCAAGGGCAGCAAATCAGGATCGAAGAGAGGCGCCACAGCCTCAAACTCGCAGATACCAACCGAGCCTGTGTCATTCCTGTTCGCAGTGAACGAGTTCACATTTTCCTTCGACGACAACTCCCCGACTCCTAGGGACCAGTGGAACAACATTCTGCCGCCAGCTACCGGAACTGACTATCACAGTGCTCCCCAAGTGCCTGTCTTCCGGTACACCGACGGCGTCATCACACTTGCGGAGGATTATCACTGGTGGAGATCTGAAGCAGGTCAGCCCGGCGGTATCTACAGATATGACGCATTCAATAATTACATGGGCCAAGCTATGGACTACACGGTACACAGTATAGTCTCCTGCTCTGAGTCACCATGCCTCCCTTTTCTTGTCACTGAAGGAGATGCCTCTCTCTCGAACAGCTGCACGCATTTGACCAGTTGTCACTGTCAAGAACTGCCAGGCGAAAACGAGCTCATCCACTGGAGACTGCTGCACTTTGACCACAAAGATGGCGTTTCGCAAGCGAACGCGGGATATTACGGACATTCATATGTGGCCGGCAAAAAACCGTCCTGGATGCCAGCTTTAGTGCCCAAGGTGTTCGAAAATCCCAAGGGGTCCCAAGGTCCATCGCGGGGCCTCTCCGGGGATGTCTCTATTGTGATAGGCCTGATGGCTTTCCACAGTCCTCCCGGCAATCCGAACCGAGTATTTGAGGACCAGTTGTGGTGGCAAAACACATGGCTAGGGCCTCGTTCAAGACCAGCGTATTGTAAGGACTGCTCACCTCTCCGTCGTGCCAGTTTACCGTCCAGATACTTACAGTTGACTTAGATACCTCTCCGGGCGTCAACCAGACCCAAGGAGGCGACCCTTCACCTAGGGGCTTTCTTACCCATGTATGCTTCGACATCGACCCGGCAACAACACCCCCTGATGATATCCCCATGGAGCGCATGAGACACAGTGATAACCTCTCACGTTTTGCAGCTGAAAAAGCGTGGGTTTGGGACACAGTCAGTAGTCACTGATCGGTAATATCGGTCGGTGACTAACATGGGGTACTTTACGCATGTCATGATCTTTCTTTTCCTTCACAGTTATTGCCCTTCTCTTTTCTCTTTCCTTCTTGTTTGTTGACAAGTCGGCACTGCTTGCATTTTGGTATTACCCCCGTCTGTTGCATCGACTTGTTTACCTCTCGCTGGTTGAGGGTGGATATTGGTCGTCTTTTGTTTACTTTACCCCTGATTCCTGTCATCAGCCAGTCTTGTACTCTTTCCCCACCTTTGCCGTAATCTTAGCCTGGAGTTGGCCTTGGACAAAGAGGGCCGGGCTGCTCGTCCAACCAATGTTCGGGGGCAAAGGGGGGAAGGCCCCTTTCGATTTGGTACTAGCTTGGGCTTCTTCAAGGTTCGGTCTCTGCGGGACGGAGCCTTATCTTGGGGATTGGTTGCATACCATAGGCTTCGAGATTTCCCTTTCTTTCATAACCGTCACCAGTCTCCCATACACGTGGAGTCTGGAATACAGCTTGTTTCTCGCATTTCAGTTCGTTCCGAATAAAGGAGAAGGCAGCTATGGGAAATACAACATTATGACCGTCCATAACTTCTACTAACTCACACGTGGATGTATGACCCGGACACATTGATCTGGTTCATGCATGCCCAACTTGACCTGTTCGAGCATCACTGCTTTGGTCTCCGACAAGAATGTTCATGCAGAAATATTATATCGAATATTGTTGACATGGACGCCATGCGTTGTGTGGCACGTACGCCTCATCTACCTATAAATAACCGCTCTCCCATCTAGTCCATGTCGTGTCAGGCCATCATTACTATACATACGCCGCATCCTCTTGTCTACTTTTGCCACTTGTCCATACAGCGGATCGAATATCTGGGATACCGCTCGGTCTCTCGTCGACCAAAAGCGTATCCGACGACGGTTCATGTGCGCATGAGGCAGCATGCCTATCCGAGACTGTGTGTGGCCGGCCACCCCTTACGCCTTGCCGTTGATTGTAGGTAGGTTTTCTGTTTTCGTTTGTTGTTCCAAAGCTTTTCCCGTATCAAGTCGTCGTCGTCGTCGTCGCTCATACCGCGTCGGGCAGTCTGACGGCGATATCTCCTGACTGCGTGATGTACCTGACCCAAGGCAGGGAGGGGTATTGTAGCTGTTTAGGTTTTTCAAGTCAGTATGCCGTATCCAGCCAGACAAGGGGGGGAAATAGGAAAGTAGGGGGAAGCTCACCTTTGGCTCCGTAATCTTCAAATACCGCACCTGAATCCCGCTCGTCGTGAAATATGGAATCTCAAACTTGACCTGAATCGGCCTCTTGGCTCCCTTTCCGGGGGCACCGACACCACCCATACTACCGCCAAACCCACCCGTCATGCCACCGCCATGCTCATCATCGCCTCTCACACTGGGCAGTCCCAGCTCCGCGCGCATCAGGAACTCCTTGCCGCCGCCAAACTGCTTGATCTTCCACACGATCGCGCTCTTCTCGGGCGCGTAGTGCACGCTCCCCACGTTCGTCCGGAACCGCGGCGTGTCGGCGTCGTCGGGCACGGGAACGATGATCTCCACGTTGTTGGCCGTCGAGCGGCGCTTGAACTGCGCGCGCGCTTTGAGCATGTACTCAATTCGGGAACCCGAGTGGGACTCGACCACGCACTCGACCCAGATCAAGGGTTTGACTTGGGTGTTGAGCCGGTACGACATGAGCTCGAACTCGCCGTCGGGCGGGATGAAGGAGATGGTGCGGTCATTTTCGAATCTGGACAAGCGCACGCACTGGTGGAACTTGACGTCTTCCATCTCGATGGCTTTGCCGCGCGTGGTGCGCCCCGTGGTCTCGAACATGACCTTGTCGTTTAGCCCCAGGCGCAGCTCGGGCATGCCGGAGAGGTAGCACTTCATTTTGATGGCGCCCAAGATTTCGGACCGCAAAACGTTGCCGTTGGCCGAGACAAGCAGGTTGAGGGACTCGATCACGTCCAAAAAGACTTCGTTCTTGCGGTAGCGGATGCCCTCGGACCGCCACGAGACGGCGTTGGTGACGGCGATGGGCGGGCGCGCTTGGATCTCCAGCTTGTGCGACTCTTGCGTGATGTACTCCTGCAGGATCTTGGACTCGGTCGTTTGCGGGTAGCCAAAGTCCATCATCTCGTCCAGGAGCTCGTAGATGATGACGAAGTTGTCCCGGATCGATTCTTCTTCCAAAGCTTTGAAGTACTCGGTGAAGACCTCGACGATCTTGTGCAGGAAGAGCAGGATCTCGGCGGCGTTGGTGTTGCGTTTTGTGAGGGCGAGGAGGTAGAGGTTGTTGTGGCGGATGTAGAGGTACTATGTATGAACACTTCGGTCAAAGAGGTTCTCGCAAGCAGGGTGACGACGGGCTGTAATAACATACGTTGATACCCTCGTGGGAAAAACATGGTGGTACGGCGGACGACTCTTCTTCGGCTTCGCTTAATAGGATAGGGAACTTCTCGACGGCGGACATGGGAATATCACCGCGGTAGTTACGGGCAAGGAGGGTCTAAGTGAGGCGCATTGGGCGGTCAGCTTGGATGCTTTGGTTATTTCGCGACACCAGGATCGCAGTTTCCCACCTTGCCCTTGAGATCTAGGAAGAAAATGGCGGACGCCATGTTGGGCGGTCGTGTCTGTTGTCTGGGGAAATCGAGTATAGAGAGCTGTTGTCGTCGGCGTCGTGGTCGACGAGAAGGTGTCAACGGAACGGAGGAGGGGCACTGGAAGTACAAGGCGCAAGCTACGATTAGGGGGGGTATCGAGTAGGCGCGAGCGCCAAAGGGGGTTCGGAATTCGTTCGTCAATGGGCTATATCATGCGCCGTGGGTGGTTGAATATCCCGTCGAGGAGCTGAGGATCAAAAAGTAACAAGTATTACCGTCGTCGTTGTTTTCTGCCAAAAGTTACAAGATCATAAGACGAGTGTTCGCGACAAGTGGTGACAAGCGATGCATCCAGATCTCGAAAGCACAGGCCAAGAACACCCTGGCGGCCAGCAATGCCAGCCCAGACGGGAGCTCAGCACCAAGCAGCAATGCCAAGCACTCGTGGTCAGCGAGGTTCCCCTTTGACAAGCCTGAACAAGCTTCTTTTGCTCCAGCTGTCTGTCAGCTGGCCCCAGGCACTCGTCGGCGCAAGGCTCAACGTCTGTTCCGGTGGAAGGAAGTGGGGCAGATTTTCGATTTCGGATCTGCCCCACCCGAACTTTTGTTGGTCTTTCGAGAAAAAGGTCTGTGCTTCTCTGCCAGATCCACCCAAAATTCCCCGTTCCTCCCAAGTATTTGAGAAAGCCTTTCTCGTCGTTTCAATCTTGCACTTTCTTCTCCTCTTTTTTTTCTCTTCAACGCGTCCTCAGACAGTGCCGAACATCGCAAATGCACATCGGCTCCGGCATTCTGTCGGGGTTCGAACCGTGTCCTATGGTGATTCTGCGATTTCGCGACGCGGAGAAGAAGGGGATTTATTTCTTCAAATGGCTCCATAAGAGCTGCCCATGTACGTTGTCTTCTTTTTGAAGATGACCAAGATTACTAGGGCGGCGTCAGAGGTTCCACACATTCCATCACCGTAAAACTTGTTGGTGTTTTGATCGTTGTGTTGCGCAAAGTGCATGCATCTTTTTCCATGGTTCTACGTCGCCGGAGACGCGTGTCCCCTACGGAGACGGAGGTCTGTCCACGCCGACCAAGCCGGTACATCGTTTTCGGGACCGGGGCAGTCATTCCTTTGTTCCTTGGCCGGGAGGATGGGAGACCGTGAGACGGATGAAAACTGGGAAGCGGACCTGTTCAGTCGGCCCGTTGCACTCGGGATGCTTCCACTCTCCGGTGATTAGTGATCGATATCACCACACACTGCCGAAAGTCAATGCCGCAGCGCCAAATTCCGCACGTGATGATCAGTGCTCCCACCATGGTGGTGGTGGTGGTCTTTTCCTTCCTCGCCGTTGAACCAGTCGACCAGCCGTGCCAGCCATGCCAACCAGCTGGACCGTTATCTGTCTCTGGACGAGACATCCCATCTCGGTAGCTTCGCCGCGTTTGCGTGATGGTGTTTGCTTTTTTTTTCCCTCCTCTAGCTCCTCGCTTGATCAGTGCGGCTGGACTCCTGGACCCTCACTTTTGGGGAGAGCGAGAAAAGTTCCGCACCATGAGGAATGAATCCAAGTGGGTGTAGAGACATGGGAAACTTGATCCGAATTTCAGGCACGATCTTCCGGAATACGGATTTATCAGCGATACTGGCCATATCTTGAAAACCCTGAAAGGCTGCTGAAGGGATTGGGGAGCTTCGATGGGATGCAGGGAAACGGAAAATGGCCGTGAGAGGAAATAATCGACAGTCTTTCGCCTTGCATGTGATGGTGGATCAACAGGCCATCCCTGGGACTTTGACAAAGGGCTTCCGTTTGGTGGCTTCTGTCCGTTTTTACCTAACACGTGCTGGATACGATAGGCGGTTTTGCTCCTCGTCGCCTGAAGTTGCTGTCTTGGGATAAGACTTGATCAAAAGTACGGGCGGTAAGACTGATATCATATATCACTATATCCGTGTTTTCTGAATTGCTGGGATGCAGTTGATGAGATGATGCCGATCGTACCGTCGAGACTCGTCATCATCATCTCACATGTTTATGCCATGTGTGTTGTCTCTTTTTCTCCCACTCCCTTTTCGCCAGCCCCGTTTCTTGGTGTTTGGTTCCAACTCGAGGCCCGAAAACAGAGAGCCTGACACAGTCAGTAGTACTTGGACCCCGCGGCGATTGATTGTTGGTAGCAAATACACATGGTAGAGTAGTAGGATTGACGGCCAAGGGAGGGGCAACTGGGCAGGGGGGAAAACATTCGAAAGGGGCCAAGAGGGCGAGGGGTTCGCGATAGCAACACAGCATCATGAATGGCGTCTTTGCGTTTTTACCCCAGCCCAGCAGCACCCATTAAACCCAGCGCAGAGTTGCAGCACGGCGTATGGGGTACATACAGCCTACATGTCGCCTACATATAGGTGGTATACGTAGCAGCAGCTAATGCACAGCATCAGGGCAGGTCAACGTGCACGGTTGCAACGGGCTCGCGGTGGTGTCGATACCGATCGTGGGATGGCATCGCAAGTGTGATGGAGGGTCTCGTTGGAGTGTTGGACTGGCCAGCAAGACGGGGATTGGATCTGAAAACAGCTGAAAGCCACGGCAGCAACCCTCAATGCAGATTGCCCAACAGCTTTTCGGGGATGGGCGTCCAGTGTGTGTCCAGTGTGAAGCTGACAAGCAGACAATCGAGCATAATTCCAGCCTCGGAGACCGCTTGCACTTTGCGGCCGCCTGACCTCGACAATGACAGAATGGCGGGTTTTGTGCCATTTGGCACTACACCATTGAATGTTTGTTGAGAAGGAATCCACCTCGAGATTCACGTTAGGTATCAGATATGGGAACTGGTCCCGATTTAACCTTTTCCGAGAACTCGGCAAGCCCTTCTTACAGAATCCTATTTAACTCGGGTTAGTCTAGCATGGTTAGTCACGACATGCTTTGGAAGGCATAAGGATAACCTCAAACCCATCATTACAATGGGCTCATGTACGAGAAAGGGTGAGGAGGTCCATAGCACTATGGAGTTGGAAGGAAAATAGGGCTTGTGATTCCCACGTGCTTTTCCGCTTTGCTGAGCTTCTTCCTTCCAGCTCCGTTTTCCAATTGGGCTCCTCACGGTGCAAAGTCTATGCGCGAGCACTTTGACACTATCAGATGCCGCCGTGTCTCTCACTGACATCTGATGTCTGAAAAGCTCACATGGGAAGAAGTTGAGACAATACGCACAGTATTAGTATCCATCATCCTCCGCATAGACGGCGCTAGTACAAACCGTCCTGTCATCCCACCGTCTTCCACCTTGACGGGAGGTACAGCGCACAAATGTCACCGAGCGTGACTGCCATGTGAGGTGGCCCGCCCTTTTTTTTGGTGAGAGTCTTCTCTCTCGTCGAATTCGTCCTTCATGTTTCTGGGCTGTTTCCATCCATTGGCTTGGCCGTTCACTTTCAGTTTGTCACTTTTCTTCCACCACTTTTTACCTCCTCCACTTCAAACCTCGACGACTGCCAGGCACCACGCCATTTTACCAACAACCCTCACCGAATTTGGATCTTGTTGTTTTTCTAGAGTCTCTGCTTCTTCCATACGCTTTGTTTCTCAGCATAACCTTTAGGCGACATTTCTCTTCAACATCAATAGCTATCTCACGCATTGGCAATTACAAAGATCCAATTCTTTTCCGGCTTCCAAGTCTGCGCTTCTCAACACAGCACACAGCACACAGTCTTTTTCTCTGCATCTCGGCAACTCCATCCGCCGCCGCGCTTTTGCCACCTCCAAAATCCGAACCTCCAGACAAGATCCGTACATAAGCCCGGTTGGCAGCACGTCTCTTGTTGGGCAGCACATGTCAGAAAGCACAGCAGCGATTGCCTCGACCGATTCCACTTGGACGCTACGAAACTGAGTAGCGACTCCGCTGAATCGATATTCAGAGCCAGCGCATTGTCCTCCATACGAAAATAAGTTAGCGACGAGGGAGCGGATACGAAAAGTGGAAACGGTAGCCGGCAACAGCGAATCTCAACGTTGGAAATCGTCCTGGTGACGGCATCATCCGAGCCAGGTAGCATGGAACATCATCATCATCGTCACATGCACCCGCCGTCGTCGCAGCACCAGCACCAGCACCAGCAGTATCAGCAGCCACCGCAACACCACCAGCATTATGAATCACAACAACAACAACAACAACAACAACACCACCAGCAGCAGCACCCTGCACCTTTCCCCAAACAGGAGCAGTCCGACAACTCCTCGGCTCCTGTCTTGTCCGCCCTGCCTGCATATCCAACGCTGCCCCCTATTTGGGACTCGACACATTCGCCCGCATTGAGCGCCGCATCTTCGTCGTCCACAATGCAGGCCTCAGCCTCTTCGCTATCCTCATTGCCGCCGCTTGTTCTGCATCCTCCCTCATCAGGACTACAGCCCAACAAACCACGATCACGCTCGCCATCGTCTAACCGTTTCCAGACCCGTGAGCCGGCGCCATTATCGCTCTTCGATGGCAGCCCTACGACTGAACTTCCGCCTATTCAGCTGAACCGTGAAAGGAGCAGCTCGGATCACTCCCTCCCATCGATAGCATCTCTGAATGTTGGAGGCTCGCTCCCAACTCTGCAGCCAACGCCAACACCACAACCTCCTCCGAAGCTCGTGTGGCCGAATTCCAACCCATTGTCGGCCTACTATTCTGAGACTGATAACGATGGACGTGGCGCATCTCCCCAGCAGCGGAGATCGACCAGTGTCAGCCTGGATGATCCACAGGTCATGATGGCTATCTCCGCCCTGAACGAATTAAAAACCGGTATGTGCTAGCAAGCACAAGTAGCATTTTATAAACTGCTAACAATGGATCCCCAGATTCAGTTTCTTCCCCTCCCAACCGTAATACGCCACTGCGTGGTGGGACGACGGACCGGAACCAAGAACCCGAGCCTCTATTGTCGCTTATAACCACAGCCCACCCCATCATCGAAAGCACGGTGCAGCGATCTTCTCACCTTTATACAAAGACCAAGAACTTTTCGCCCCGTATCAGATCAGGCCTCGAATACGTCGAGGGCTCGCTAATACCGGTTGCGGACACGGTGAACAATGTCGGTCGCAGAACCGGAATCGAGTCTGGCGTCAGATGGATTCTTGGAAAGCGGACCAAGAGTTCCAGTGATACTCGTGAGAGTGGCCAGAACAAGCGACATATGACTTCGAGGGCAATAAACGGTACAGGGGGCGAGGCACGATTTTCAGAAGCTTCCACCACCGATGGATCCCGCCGGACTTCGATTAGCACCATTGAGACGTTGCCCGCTTATGACGACCAGCGATCGCCAGCTTACTCTGAGACGGTTGAACAAAATGGTCAATCAGTCGATCCCAAGTCGGCTCTCCATTCGCAGATGGGGGGCGGACGGGTCCAGGTGACCACATCCAGTCTCAAGGAGACCATGAAGGAGGAAAGTTTACGTTCGCTCAAGTATGTGCTCGAGACGTTGCGGGATGTGACCAACACCCTCCAGCAGGGCACCAACGAGTTGAGCTCAGTACTTGATCAGTATGACAGGACGACAACCAGAAGGGATGGTGAAGACCATGTCATGACCAACGGGTCCGCGCCGGAAGAAGATCGTACGAAGCTGGTGGAGCGTATGACTCAACTTCGGAAGAGCATTTACTCCAACATCCAGGACGTCTCGTCGGTTGTCGCCAACTACACTGGCGCTGCTTTGCCCGAAAATGCCGGCAACCTTGTCCGGCACCATCTTCTCAGCCTACCCATGGTATGGAGTCAGGCTAGCAAGCACACCTCGAGCGAGCAACCAAACACGCAAGACCCAAATGCACTTGTGCGCAAGGCTGCCAAGGTCGCTCTCTCCTTTAGCAAAGAGGGATTACATATTTTCTCCCAGATTATGGAGATCATCCGTACCGCAACCGATCACGCGGAGGACTGGAGGAACAAGAAGATGAACCAATCGACGACCCCCATGAACGGCGCAGAGCATGAGATCCGACCTATGGTTGACCAACCTCTTCCGCAGGCCGTTACCATTAATGGTGATATTCCCATGAGGTAAAGACTCGTGGTATTTTCGAAAAGAAAAAAAAACCCCAGCGAGTAGCTACTGTTACAAGGAACTTTGTTTATTATTAAAAAAGCAGGATGGCTTCGGTGGTTGGGGTTTCGGCGAGTGAATATTTTTGTTACGATTAGAGCTTTTTTGGTCGGCGTAAAAAGCTGAGCTTGGTTGATTGGGTGGGATTTAAGAGAGACTTGTGCCGAGTCTTGGGGGCATTAACCGTTATATACCACTTTTTCTTTTCGTTTGTTTTATTAGTTGATCACATTTGGGATACCGACAAGTTCTGGCGCCTGGGAGTACTCTCCACACCACATCACCCTTACTGGGTTGGATATCTGGCTCTATGTAGATGGGTCATTCGTCCAATTTACCACTTCTGACCGTCTTTCAATGTTTCCATTCCGATCTTAATCAAACTAAGCATACAGCTGAACTTGAAGCTATCACAACTCACTGGATTCTTCTCTCGCCACCCTGACGAGGTCTCATACCCCGACAGCTTTCACCCATTGCTTCCTCGCTTTTTCCAACACTCCACGTGGGAAAACGAGATCATCACCAATCTCATCCCTCATCACCACAAATCCATCCCGTCCTCACGCCTTCCCAGTCTCAACCTTCTCCTCACCCTGTACATCCCCGTACCCAAAAACCCCAAACCACCCAACCACACACCCCACCACCGGCCCCAAGGACCTCACCATATGCAACCAAGTCCATTTCCTCACCAACTCCCTCACCTCCGAAAGACTACTAACCAACGGGCCCGGCTCGATCTGCATTTCATTGAGTCTCATCAACTCCTTGTTGGTGGGCATTAACACCACCAGCGTGAACGGGACGATAGCCAATGTCAATCCTGCCGCTGTGGCGAATAGCTTCCAGCGTTTTTCGTTGCTAGCAGACCGAGGGGCAGAAGAGCGGAGCTTATAAGCCGTCCACCCGTAGAGCGAGGCGGTTATAGCGGCCATGGGAGGCATGGAGACTGCGCCGAGCTTGAAGAGGGTGGACCAGGAGGAGAGGACGGTCGGGGCGGTGGGGGAGGAATTTATGATGGGGATTGAGAAGAGGGGGATTGAGAGGAGGCAGCCTGGATTTTCATTGTTAGTTTGGGACATACTGGTGGGATGAGGATATCGAGAGAAGTGGGAGGAGAGGAGAGGTGGACTTGCCTGAGAGAAAGGAGCCCGTCATTAGACCCAGCTGGGCGCCGGTTAGGGCGGACATTTTGATGGTGGTGTTTGGTGTCAGCACGGGAAGTGTTGGTGTTGAGAATATTGATGTTTGAGTATGGACGTTGTATGTTTCGTTTTGAAACAGCGACTTATATATGGCTGGCCGTAAGATGACCCAAGTTTATTAAGCTTAAGAATATGGCCGGGTGGTGTGACGATAGCCCGCTTCCGGGATGTCAGCTCGGATTTGATGATAACGGAGATAGGGCGTAAGCCACAGCTAGGTAGCTACCTACAACCCTTTTGAGGCCCTTTGAGGCTGAATGTTTGGCTGACTACCGCTGGTGTTGACAGGGACGATGTGAGTGGATGAATGAGCTCCGCTTGTTGTTGTTGTTGAACCATTGCGTAATGCTTACATGGGGATAAGGCGCACAGGTCTCACGCTCCTATTTACACTGGCTCATAACGTTTTCGAATGGTGGAATTGCCAACATCAACGCCGTCGGGTTGTCTTGAGGACATGATGACATTTTGCCTCTCTTTCAGACATTTTGAGCTTTTTTTTGTCAATTCCGAAAATTATAGACAGCCTAGACGTCTGTCATGGAGGAACAATGGACAGTTAGTTGTGTTGTCAACCATAGTGGTCTCAGAGGGCAATGATCCCTGCCGTTGTCAACAGTGTGGGTACTTATAAGGTCTAGTTCCTGGTAAAATCTTCAACAAACATCAAATCGCGCCAGTGGTTTAGTGGTAAAATCCATCGTTGCCATCGATGGGCCCCGCGTTCGATTCGCGGCTGGCGCATGATAACTTCTCTTTTTGCGTTTTTTTCCCCAACTCAAACCTGCTTGAACCCTTTTTATGATAGTACGTACATAAACAATGTTTGCTTCTTTTTGCTTTTGCCAGATGCCCTATTGCAATGCCACATATAAATACCTATTGACCTCGTCTTTCAAGAGTGTTTGCCAGGATTTGTGTAGCAGATTCATCACGCCTGAACCCACATACCTGATCTAGTCGCATCTAAAGCCACGTATTGAGCTCTACGCTTCACTATCGGTACCGTAGATATTGAGCTGCATGCCTTTTGTCTAGCTACCCCTCCTTCCTGCCCTAGAGTGTTCTGGTGATATACTGTGCGTGGTGCACGTAATCAAGGAGAGCCGACAATAGCAAACCGCCCTAAGATGTGAACGAAGATCGATCACGCACTCGTCGCTTGGTGATACTAGCCCGTAATCATAATGGTAGCAAAGTCTCGGTGATGAGTAGCCAGAGTGCCAGATATATAGAGGAGAATGGAGAACACCCGAAAGATTCGGCTACCACCTTACCTGCGTCATTGTCCCCGAGGTGATCACTCGCAGATAAAACCCGCAACAACACCCTATTCATCTTACCTTCTACTCCTCAACTTTCTCCCACGTCCTATCCTCCTCATACGCGGTTCAAGATGGGCACCGGCATCCACCCTCACACCCTCTCTCCTCAACCTACCACCCGCAAATTGGCCCGAGACGGCCTCTTCCACCCTCAGGGCAGTCTTCACTTCTTCAAGAGCCAATTCCTTACCACTCTCCCCTACCCAACCGACCCCTACTCCGGCAAAACCGTCATCGTAACCGGCTCCAACACCGGCCCCGGCCTCGAAGCCGCCCGTCACTTTGTCCGGCTCGGCTGCAGCCGCATGATTCTAGCCGTCCGTAACCTCTCAAAGGGCGCCACTGCCAAAGCCTCCATTGAGTCCTCCACCAAGTGCTCCGACGGCGTCATCTCCGTCTGGGAACTCGACCAATGCTCCTACGCCAGCGTGCAATCCTTCGCCTCCCGCGTGTCTGCTGAGCTCGAAAGAGTTGACATCCTCCTCCTCAACGCGGGCGTCTGCCCCCTCAACGGACCATGGCGTCATTTCGAACGAGATGAGGAAGCCATAACCGTTAACGTGGTGTCCACCTTCCTTCTCGCCTTCCTTTTGTTTCCCAAACTCCGTGAAACAGCCCGCCTGTTTCCTGATACTGTCTGGAGTCCAGGACCAACAATGACAGTCGTCACCTCCCTAGCCCACTCCTACACCGACTTCCACCTCTCGCGCACCGCGCCCGAGGGCCAGCTCTTTAATGTCCTCAGCTCACCCGACAGGCCGGAAGCGACAATAGATGACCACTCGGACCAGTACTTCATCTCCAAACTCCTTCAGATTTTTCTGGTTCGCTCTTTGGCAGCTCACTGCCCTGTTTCGAAAACAGGGGTAACCATCAACTGCGTCCAACCCGGTTTTGTGAAGTCGGGGATTTTCAAGTTCGAAGGGACGTTCGCGGTGGCGATGGTGAAGTTGATGATAGGGTTGGTTGCTAGGTCCACGGAGATGGGGAGTAGGACGCTGGTGCATGCGGCTAGTCAGGGAGGAGAGGAGACGCATGGGGCGTATTTATCGGATTATGCAGTGGATGAGCCGGCGGAACTGGTGACCGGGGAGGAGGGAGGAGTGTTGCAGGAGAGGGTGTGGAGGGAGTTGAGGGAGAAGGTGGAGGGGGCTGTGCCGGGGGTTTTGAAGAATTTGGAGGTGTGAGGTTGCTGAGTGGCCGGATATGTCGAAGATATGACCCCTCTGGGATACTAATTTGAGTAACAAATCGTCTCTCATATGCCTTTTACATGGCATCAGAGGTGTTCCTGGATCATGATATGTCAAGCTGAGTTTGGTTTAGGTGTTTTGAGTCTCATAACGAGGCATATCCCAGTCATATTACTGCCTTTTGAGTTTAATTGAAGGCCTTTTCAGAAGGCAGATATGTTTGATTAGGAGTACAATAGGGGTTTCTGATAATGGGATGAATTTTTCACTGGTAATACCCTTTTGAAAACTGGCTGTTAACTAATAGTACAAAAAGCAATGATATGGGTATAGCTCTTTCCAGTCTCTCTTCACTCCATGCTCTTGACGAGCTTGAACCTCTCCTCAGAGTTGGTATCGGCATCCGTAGCACCAGCGGGAACCTCCAAACCTCTCTTCACAATCCAGTCAACCAAAGTCTCAAGTCTGTTGACCGTAAACATGCGGGGGCGGTGGCCACTCAAAACCTCAGTAACTGGCATTGCCAGCAGTTCCTCCTCCAAGCTTTCCAACCGCTCATCAGGAGGATGCTCAGTGATAAACTCCTTCAAAAGAACCGCATTCCATCCACAACCCCAAGCAGATTCAACGTCCTTCTTGATATCGTCACCAACATAGAGCTTCAGCCAAGGAACGCTCTCATCAAACTTGCCGAGCTCATGGACAACCGCTCTGCGAGCCAGCATCTCTCCTGCCTGCCACATCAGTTTGTGTGGCTTTGACTCCTCAACGTCGTATGACATGACGGTAAAGTCAATATCATACGACTTGCCGTCGACGGGGCGAGCACTTTCGAAGTGAGTCTCTTGCTTGGATTCTCTCTGGAAACGCAAGGGGCTGACGTCGAGGCCCAGGGAAGAGAGGATGCCGCCAACTCGGTCATCAGAGTTGCTGATAACGCCCAGGACAACATGGCCGATGGAGGGGTTGTCCAGCTTGCTGTTGGATTTGTGATGCTTCAAAGACTGGAGAAGCTTGGGCATATTGGACGCAGTCTTGTAAGCGTCGCGAGTAGAGAAATGGTGAAAGAGTCTACGACCCAAATCATCCAGCTGCTCTTTGTGAGCTGCGTCACTCAGACTGGGCTCAACGTCGACGAAGATATTCTTAATAACCTGCAGTGAAATTTCAGCTTCAGTTCAGAAATCATGTAGTTGATTGACTAAGGGCAAGTTGACTCACCTTCATCCACCAAGCTTCGGGGTCCATACCTTTAACATGCTTGCCATAGTTGGGGTACTCTTTGGCAGCCGTGGTGATGCGGTCGTGAAGATAAACAGCCACAACATCGTCGCTAGCATGCTGAAGGCCGTTATCGCGCGCAAACTGGCCGTACGTCTTATGGACGGGCTCTTTGGGTGCGTAGAGGGTCTCGAACGCGTCAAAGCAGACGAGGAGGTTGTACTTGGGAGCTCGCGAGATATTCGCGGCTCTGGCAGCTTGGAGTAGTCCACGCATGGTGATATCGCAGTTGAGTGAAGCTTTTGTTCAGGTAATGTTCACTGGCAGAAGAATGTAGAAGTAGGTAAACGACGAGCTTGGGCTTGAGTTTTAATAGTCGGCGAAGGGAAACGAACGAGTCTAGTCCTGACGAGTAAGGGGGCAAAGGTGATTCACAAGTGAGTATGAGGCAGAGAGTGTGGAAGAAGGATGATGTGGTTGGGTTGAGGTACCTGGAAGCCGCTAAAAGTATAGTGGGGCACAGAGGGGAAGTGCAGCAAACAACACCATCAGCTCCGTCTGATATTGGTTCTAGACTCCTAATGGAACTTATGGTCAACGTATAGTCACCTCAAGAATCCAATCTAGCAGTCCACAGAATGGCCTTGTAAATAAACGCCATGAACCCAGGATCCTCTAGGTATGCTTCATCAAAGTGACCAAGAGAGTTGTAAAACGACCGGCCGCCCTCGAACTCCTGCGCCCATGCAAGGGGGTGACGTTCGCCGTGTGTTCCTCCAGTATAGGTCTCTTCGTTGACTTCCAAGAGAATCTGGAGATGCGGGTTATCCCACGGGTTCGTCTTGAAGTTGTAGTATTCGTCGAACCAGTCCCATTCCCACTCCTTGTTCGTTGTCACACCGAACATTCTCTTCTTTCCCTCGTTCTCGTCTTGGGGTCTTTTCAAAAGTCCAGCAAGGAGAGGATGGTTCATGTTGCCGATAACTGGCCGGATCTTCGCCATCTGTGGCTCTGGGTGGTTCTTGAAGACACCACCGATCAAACGGCCATACCACTCACTCGACTCCATGCCGAAGCTGGCGCAGTGAATACCGACCACACCGCCGCCGGAGTGGACGAAGCCCTTGAGTGCCTCGAGCTGGAAAGAATCGAGAAACTCGCCGGAGCATTGCAGAAGAATGATGACTCGGAACTGCGAGAGACTGGAGGGTGTGAATATCGTAGGGTCCTCGGTTGCTGTCGTGACAAATGGGTGGGCAGTGGTCGAAGAAGTCGCCGCGAGGTCTTCAAGAGCCTTTATGGAGGCTGAAATAGAGTCGTGGCGATAGGCTACGGTGCGAGAGAAGACCAACACCCTGATGGGTTCGGCTGAAGACATGGCTGACGTCTGGCGATATGGCGGTTCGTCTTGGTTGAATTTGTGTGACAACGTGGAGACTATAAAGCATTGGAAGGATGGGATAGAGATGTCATAGTCCCGGACACTATTGATTCTCATCCCATCACGGGAGCCAATGAGGTTTTAGCCATGATGTTGGTGGGTAAGGGCTTGTTCGGATGAAGTTGATGGGAATCATGATCTCCATGCGTTCATAGTGCGGGGAAGAAGATGGGACGAACTGTGGGGGGATGTATGCACTATATTATAGTGGCCAAAGTGGGTCGGCCGTTATGTACTGTCCGTCCTTGTTCCACTTCGAACTTCAACTCCTCATCATGTGCTACAAGACTGTCTCTTTAACATGAAACATATACATGGGAACCATCCAGATGGAAGCCAACAAGAAGGGAAGCTACTGATGAAGTGGTGAATCGGATCCCAAGTTCTTCAACGACGGGACCAGCAAGGCCTCGGGGCCTGTCAGCCTCTGATGATCCTTACATTTCCTCGATTGGGTTCTCACCAAAAGCTTCGCCTGCGGCTGAGCAAGGCACCAGTTTGCTTGGGGTCTAGCTGAAGGAACGCCAAGACGGTTAACCCTCGATATCCGATGCTTAATTAAATTGGAAGCAGGGCTATCCCATTCGTCAAAAGCTGTCTTGTGGACTGACTCGTGTTGTGTGCTTCAGCCACATCAGACGGTCTTGCAGGTTGTGAATGTTGGGCTTTTTCATCAAATGCTCTCCAGCCCCAGCCTGCTCTCTCTCTTCTCTTCTCCCCAAAGGCCAGAAATTCTTGTTCTCTTGTACCTGGTAACATAAACTCCGGACTGGGTAAAATCTGCACAAGTGTGAGATCGGAACTCCGAGTCTCATCAGTTAGTCATCATGTCATATAGCGGCATTTCCCCGTACGGCTCTGCTTATCGGCAGCAGTCTCAACCAGAACAACAACCGGAGCAACAACGTCGACAATCAGAGCCGAAAGCCTACCGTCCGTATCAACCGTACCGGCCACCTACACAGCAGCCAGGGCCAAGTCACAGTCACGAGAATGATAGCCGACGTTCCTCTGTTGCAAGTCAGCCATCTCTGGCTTCCTCGCTCGCCAAACTTGACCTTGGCGATAGCTCCATGGCTCCGGCACCCTTGAGACTTCAACGCAAGCCCGTCTCGAGTCAATCATCGATGCAGTTTAAGGCACCGCAGTCACCACAAGCAGATCAGGACTACAAACCTTACTCCCCACCGTCTTCTCAACACCGTAACTCAGTCACGTCCATGGCCGGACGACGGACCTCCAATGGCTTTGCTGCCGAGCTTGAAGGGTCACCACCTCCTTCCCGGCGGGAGAGCAATGCTGCGCAGCCCTCTTCAAACGTCCCTCCACCGAAACCGGCCAAGAAGTTGGAAACTCCTGACAGTGAAGGACTGATCGTCGTAGAAGCCGAGGTCTTACCTTCTGTCCCCGGCTCCTGGCCAACCTCTCTTGCAGAACAGGCAGACACTGGATATCAGCCTCCTTATGCCCAAGCTCAATATGAGAAACCGATTTCACCGTCTTCACCACATCACGAGGTAACACAGAGCACCCTAAGTCCTCCGCCTGTGCAATATCCATCAGCTTTCCAGCAACAAGCGCCTACCCCTCCACCAGTGCCACAGCCGACTTATGCGTCTGCTCCGGCTCAGCCAGGGTACCAGAGCCTTTCACCTCCACAATCACCACCGCTGCCGTCGTCCGTAGGAACTCCGGCCCCGTTCACTCCTCAGTATCACCAACCTGGCAACTACCGTTCTGCGCCTTCGCCTATATACAGCCAAGCCCCAACATCTCCGGTTGGGCAAGCACCACCTCCGCCGCCTCCATATCAGCAACAAACCTATGGTAGCCCTCCCCAGTCACCACCACCTCCTCCTCCACAATCAACGCGGCCAACATCTCAGTATTTCTCCGGCTACCAGTATCCACCGACACCAACCCTCAACACCAACAACTTACCAACTCCTCCAAGCCAGCAAGGGCCTTTCTCACCCACCTCTCCGCAATCACCAACGGCCGGAGGACACAGACACTCAGTCTCTTACTTCCCCGCCGCCTACCCTCCCCGACCTTCGCCACCAGCCCAGCAACAACAACCCGGTGTTTCCCTCCCCTCACCAACCGTTACCTCCCCTTCATCACCTTTCCCTTCACCTCCAGCTGTAAACACCGGCGCCTTCCAACACTCGGCAGCAGGAGCCTCGTCCCCGCCAGCCCAATCAACCTACTCAACCCCCTCCTCTCAACAACCTCAACCAACAATAACCTACACCACCGCCCCTCCACAACCAACTTACTCCTCTCCCACCCCCTCCTTCTCCTCCCACTCCCCCTCTGCCAACCCAGGAGCCAACAAACCCGGCGGAGCTCTCTACAATTTCCCCTCCCCACCTACCCCCTCGCTCAACTCCAAGCTCTCCATCAACGGACTGAAGAGGACTGCGGCAGGGCTGGGGGGTGCGATTAAGAATGTTGCGAACGTGGTGGAGGTTGCCGGGCGGGAGGCGGTTAAGGCTGGGAGGGCGGCGGCTGCTGGTAGGGGAAGGGAGTCGGGAAAGGGGGGGAGGAGGGTGAGTGGGTTTTATGGAGGGGGGTGGTAGGGGCAGGGTAGGGTGGACTTGGTGAGGTTTACTTGTGTATGGGGGGGAGTGATACTGGAAGCTGGGAGACAGAAATGCATGGGTTGGTTGGGTGAGGCATGGGGATTGGGGCATAGGAACTAGGGGGAGTAAGGGAGGTTTACGTATGGTTGGATATATAGGGCGTGTTTCGGCAGTTGCTGGTTGTGAAAGGACATGGAGCAGGTGATATGATATGATATGACATGATACCCAAGGATATACGCAGAAATTGGATGTATGTGCACACTAGGCCGTCCAAGAGGGGCCTTTTTCGCATGCTCAAAAGAAACGTGTCCATGACCCGGTTATCTGAAGGTACAGTATAACACTGGTTCGTTTGTTGGTTTGAGACTTATAGTCAACTTTCCCAAGGATCTTCATATTCGATTCATACGTCTTTTGAATGTTGAAAGTCCACTAGGTAACAAGAACGGGTAGTACCGTATGACTCCAAAAGAGGAAAAGAGGAAGACATGAGGAGGGGTGGGATGAGAACAGGACAAAGGAACAAATTGCTTCGGGACTTACATACTCGATTTTGAGTCCAGCTACTTGGTAGACCTTTGTGCGCTTCCCCTTCTTTTACCCCATACTTAAAAGTAAATTCGCCACCCTTAGTACAGTCTCGCAAAGAGAGAATACTTTGGCGACAACAGGCGGACACGTACATGTATACCCTGAAGTCATCATTGATTCACAACAAAGGTACTCTCAGAGTGGAATCTATGTATAACGACCTGGCACAACTAGCACGTTCAACATCGAAGTTCAAAAAAGACACTAGAGCTAAGTATATCCGAACGTTGTATTGACAGTCTGTGGAAGTATATGTGCAGTCCACCCTCACAGGCGAACAAAAAGGTTCTTAATCTATGTACAAGAACTTGGGAAGAAGACGGAATCCAAATCAGATCCTTTATCACCCCTTTTCACTTCACTCTTCCAAACCCTCGCCCCCTTAACCACTCACCCCTCAAAGCCTCATTGTCAAGACGACGCGCTTAGAAAGCGGGGTTAGCGTTCGTGAGCAGCTGCTCAAAGTAAGCCTGGAACCATTGGCCAGCCTCAGGGGCAGGCTTGAGGGCATCCGAGAGACCGCAGTGGAAATCATAGCGGGTAGCGGAGGTGTCGCTGGTACCGTCGGACTCACCACCGGGCTTGACCCAGACGAAGGCATCAGCCAACGAGGAGCCAGTGTTGGTGGTAGGGCGGACACCGAAACCGGTGCCAATGGCGTTGCACCAGTCACCCTGCTCGATCTGGCCGGTGGGCTGCTTGCCGGAACGGCCGGTGTCAACGATGAACTGGGCGGGGAAGCCGGCGGCGTTGAGGAGAGGGGAGAAAGCCTCAATGTACTTCTTCTCGTCGTAGTTGGGGTTGGGGGTAGTGTACGAGGGAGCCGAGGAGAGCGACCAGCCGTTGTAGTTGGAGACGTTGGTGACGAGACCGCGGACGGACTTGGGCTTGCCGGCGGCCTTGTAGATGTCGGCGAAGAGGGTGGCAGCGGGCTGGATGTTAGCGGGCCAGCCGAGCCAGCCACCGTGGCCAGCATCGAGGTACTGGGCAACGTGGGGGAGGTCGAGCTGGGTGATGGCGTAGTTGACGCCCTCCTTGTAGGCGGAGGCGGCGTTGGCGCACTTGGCAACGTTGGTGTTGGTGACGAGGTTGGCAAGCGAGTCGGGCTCGATGACGAGGATGGTGCGGATGTCAGAGTACTCGATCAGGAGCTTGCGGATGGCGTTGATGTAGGTCTTGTAGTTGGCAACGCCGTTGTTGGCAATGGAGAACTCGCCGTTGGAGGCGGCAGCAGCGCAGTCACGGTCGGGGAGATCGTAGACGACGAGGTGGGCGGCGTAGGGAGGGTTGGCACCGGCCTTGTTGGCGGCGCGGATCTCCTGGAGGGTGCTCTTCATGAGAGTGTCAACGGTGACGTTGCGATCGAGCCACTGGAAGGTGGGAACCTTGGCAACGGCAGACGCCTTGGCGGCCAAGGTGCCAGTCATGGAAGGAATGGCATGGTTGTAGATCTCGGAGGAGTAGTAGCTGTTGGCCCAGCCCTGGACACCAAGGAAGGGGTTGCCAGTGAAGCTAGCAGTGGAGGAAGCACCGCCAGCAATGGTGGTGGTGGGCACCGAAGGAGCGGTAGTGGTGATGGGCTGGGCGGCGCTGCTGCTGGTGACCTTGCTGGTGGTGCTAGAGGCCTTGCTGGTGCTGGTAGGGCTGGTGGAAGAAGCCTTAGCAGTGGTGGTAACCTGAGAGCTGGGCAAGCACTGGAAGTAGTAGGAGTTGATCTCAACGCAGGAGTTGCCGGAGGAGCAGCAAGTCGCGCCAGACCAGCCGATACCACCGCACTGGGTCCTATATCGTCTGTTAGTTTTGGCGTATCGAGTTTTGAGGGTGATGATGATCATACCAGGTAGAGCCGCAGTTCTGGCGATCCTCAAGGACGGGAGCAGCGAGGGCAGAGGCCGTCAAGGCGGCAGCGAGAAGGAGCTTCTTAGCAGCCATTGTAAGAACTGTTGATGATTAGCGTTTCCGTTGACTGAATGACCCAGAATGCCAGTGCTGAGGATATTCGAGTCAACAAAGGCGAAGTCGTCCCCTTTTATGATCAAGCTCTCTTGGGGTGGCCTCCATCAGTCCAAGATCTATCGGTCGGGAAGACGGGAACGCGCTCCCGAGACGTCGAGAAACGAGCACATGACGCCACTGACTGAACGAGGCTTGTTCGATCCAGTTCAGCTAGAGTTCGGCTGCTCCATGAACAAGGCCCGCTGCGGTGGTGGCAGAAACGGGCGCCATTCCGAGAATGGTTCTACCCCGGATTCACAGGGAGGATTGTCCCGGATAGGCCATGGAGAAGCCTCGACGGGGACTACGGGATGCTCGACCATGTAGCGCCATGACCTCTTCGATACATATGGCAACCCCAGACCGACAAGTGCGAGCAGGTGGGCTGCTTGGCGCTGAGAGGAAGTCGGGGCCCGAGGGATGGCAAGACCGTTCAGGAACAAGTGTAACGCTGTCTACGAGAAACAGGGCAAGCTGTCCGCCAAATCCGCCGACCTGGACACCGCATTCGAGCAATTTCGTGAAACCGGGTTCTTGGTGACGGTGGTGGTTTGGTTTCGGGGTGGAAACCGGGTCTCGTTCTCGGAGCCCACGTTCCTTGATGTCCGTTATGGGTAAGCGTCCGGCTCTTATTGCGGGGGCGGGGCGACAGGGGTTTGTTTTGCCGGGTCTGTAGGCGGAAAAGATGCACCACCTTTCCGCCACGGTCACATTGCCCAATGTTCTTTGACTTCTGTCTGGTGTTTCTCAGCTATTCCCAGAGTCAAAGACGAGAGAAAGCCGCTGATCCAACACAAGGTCAACTCCTTCCCGTACCGATTCCGCAAAGGCTGCATCGTGGAACAAGACGCCCAGTTCTTGGCTTGTATACCAGCTTGCGCGGTCCATGTTACCGGACCCGAGGACCGTGAACTCGCCATCAACAATGGTCAGCTTGAGATGAGAGTGCACTGGCTCTTCCTCTTCCGGATCCTGCATCTGGCCATCGTTGACCGAACGCGGCTGAAAGTAAGAGATTCGCAGGTGGCCAAGACCGGGGTCTCCAGATTCTAGATCGTGAGCAGCGTGGGTGCGGAGCTTCTTAAAACGGCGTACGAGGGATCGGATGCACCAAGATGTGGTGGTACCAGCCGTGACAAGCTGCTCCAGAAGCATCATATTCCGACCTGTCACCATGGTTACATGGACGCCTCGCTTTAGAGCGTCTAGCAAGGCAGCAATGACAGGCTCGCAGGTGAGATTCGGGGTCTGTAGGTAGATGGACCGTCGAGCCTGCTCAAACAGCTCGAGCATTGCAACGTTCAAGGGGGTAGCTGGAGGTTTGGCAGCTTGTTGCCACGGCAAGAAGCGGAACTGTGGGTTCTGATGATGCGAGGAAGGCAACACAAGCGTCGGAAGCGGTGCCGAAGAGGCTGCAGGACGGACCAAGTGGTGAGCACTGCTAGGGACAACAAGAAGCTGATGCTGTAGCTCAGACGTACGGCTACCATGGATGGCAGGGAGAGACTTCCGAAAGTCGACATGTTTCTCCCAAGTCAGAGCATAGAATGACATGAGACTGGTGACGGCATCGCCAGTGATGTCAACACAACCTTCAAGCCACGGTTCCCAGCTGACGTTGCAACTCGGGATGAAGGCACGTTGTCTGTCGATGATAACGAACTTGGGGTGCATGACACTGAAGGGGAGGAAGAACAGACTCTTCACTTGAAGGCGGATGCCGGCCTCCTCCAACAAGGCAGGATCAGGGAGGCCGAGCTTCTTTTGCCATTCAGCAGGCGAATAGGTGTAGCCATCGTGGGACTGTGGGTGCAGTAACTTTTGGAATACGGATCGCGACGAAAAGCAGATTCGGACAGTTAGAGGCTCGATGTCGTGCGGGTTTGGCAGATGACGCCGGTGATTCGCAAGTTTGACAAGAGCATCGGTGATGGCGGAAAGGGTCTTTGAAGGGGCCCAGAAGCAAGTGACAAAGACGACTTCGGATCTGGCCGAAACGATGGCGGGGATCAGTGTGCTCGTAAAGATGGATGCTCCGGTGCCTAGCTGGAAGGCATGTGGTGTGCTTCGAGATATGATGACTTGTTGATCTCCCTCATCAGTGGCGTCGTATCTGGGGAGATCCCATTGTGTAGCGGTGGGATGTTGCTGTTGATGGTGTTGTAGCTGGTTGAGGAACTTGTGGACAAAACTGGACGAGTAGCTCATGTCTCGTTTGGAGCGGTTGTGTAGCGGGATGTAGTCATGAGGCATCTAGGACGGCATTTAGGACGGCGACGAGGTTGGTGAGAAAGGCGAGAGGTTTAGGGTTGGAAGTGAAGGTTGGGAAAGTTGGCTAGACTTGGCGCGGTGCCTGGAAATTGGGGGGAATTGGATGCAATTTGGGGTCCAGTTGGAGAACATCAGAAGCTCCATCCATTAAGGTTTAGCGTGCGGGGAATTTTGGGGTAGGCGCTATTCTTGGCATCTCCAAAGTCCAAGCGAATATAGACGTCGTGACCCCRAATGCGGCCACCCCCACAACCGGCCATTTTTAATATAACGAACGTTTTAAAGTATAAACTTGTCTTTTAAATATTATAGGAGTAATAAGAATATTCTAAAGAGTATTAACAATAAATATCTAATTAAATTATATACTTTACACTGAGTTATAAAACCGTACTATTACCGGTCAACCGCTAAAATTTCAAAATTTTATATAAATCTCTATAGCGTTGAGGCTTACTTAAATTATTTATAGTATATAGTAAAGTAGGGCCTAAAAGAACCTTGACTATAAGTTTACTCCTTAGTATAAGATATCTATAATATTTAAAGATTTAATATAGACTTTTTAAAAGGGAAAGAAATAAGGTAATTTTATAGTGCAATTTTATACTTATAAATCCAAAAAAGCTTTAGCCGGCACTATAAACAGCACATGAACATTACTAAGTTCAAAGTTTCCGGTATACTTGCGTTAGTATAGAGATATTAAAGATATTTTAATTTTGGAGGGTGGCCGCTTGTGGGGGGTGGCCGCATTYGGGGTCACGACGTCTACCCCAGTGTCCCCACTGTCATCACTCTCTCATTTCATTGATCAGAACAAAGGCCTGGAAAGGGTGTTGCTCCAGCTTTCAAATGAGGAGCAATATTCTTCCTTGTTATTGTCAATGAAGCTCTTATATCAGTCCGTGAACGCTTCACTTTCCTAGTTGAAGAGTCACTTATCAGTATCTTTTTGACGAGCACCCACTCATCATCACCGTCAATCCATTGCCTCCTCGCACCATCTTGGGTGATTAAAGCCACACAATGCGTGGCTCTCCAGACCAACACACAAGTGGACGTTGAGTCTTTGTTACTAAATGTCTTCACCTTCTTTTTTCTTCAAGGAAGCCACCGATCTTTACGACATTCCAGCTAGGCTTTCAAGGGTCTAGATCTTACGTACACTACGCCAAACCGAAGAAACCATCACCGATTACCTCCACCAAGCACATTTCTCGAATGTCGCCGGCAGTGATCTCAACTCCCGAGCTTAAACTTATCCATCAACGGTTCACCATTGCTTCGGCTCAGAATTCGGCAACTTTGGTTCAGGCCTCTTCTTCCACCGTGACGGGTCAGTGACCTCATCAGGTTAAGCTTCCCGCACTCCCCCAATCCCGCCAAGACAGGGCACCCCCAAGTTGTATTGACAGCGCCGAGATCTGTCCAATGACAAAGGATCATACTCGATGTCGCCATCACCACTACGGATTTGATAATGATGGTCCATGTCTTTCTCGCTGGCCAAAGTGCCACCATTGCCAGCCTCCTGGAAGGGTTCGATCACGGTTTTCCAGTACTGGCTGGCCATATCAGAAAAGCGTTCAGAATGGCCAGGATGAGAGCGCATGTGCCTTGATATAAGAACCCCCTTTCAAGAGCCAGAGTTCTACAAGATGAAGAGACTATTTGCTTACACTTGATGTTTCGGGCTATCGAACCGTCTGTATCACCGCCAAAACTTGTACTACTGGCGAGCGCCGTGTTCCAGATATCACCCCTTGTGTGATATTTTCTCTCATCTTTGCCCAGGGTTCCTCGATCTCTAAACAACCATGACTGAACCTGTGACAGAGGGGAAGCCTCAACAGTACTCCGAGTCGGATAAGAGACCATCGGTTGACCCAGGTTCAGTAACAGCCTCTGAGACAGTTGACCTCGAGACCAACTCGGTCAATGAAAAGTCACTACTCCGAAAACTCGACATTCGTCTCTTGCCTGCCGTTGGCATCCTCTATCTGCTCTCCTTCTTGGACCGCAGCAATGTGGGCAACGCGAGGATCGAAGGTCTCGCATCAGACCTTGGTATGACGGGCAACCAGTACCTCACTGGTCTTACTCTGTACTTTATCGGTTATGTCATCTTTGAAGTAAGTCTTCTTTACTCTCTATCACCAAGACTTCTCACTTACACATCGATAGATCCCATGCAACATCGTTCTCAAGCGGACAACACCCAGATTCTGGCTACCCACCCTCACTATTCTATGGGGTATCGCAGCCACCTTGATGGGCATCGTCCAGAACCTCACCGGCTTCTTCATCGCCCGTTTCTTCCTCGGTGTCGCTGAGAGTGGTCTCTTCCCCGGCGTAGTCTACTACTTCTCCATGTGGTACAAGCGCCGCGAGAGACAGTTCCGCATTTCACTCTTCTTCGGAGCCGCTGCCCTTGCCGGATCCTTCGGTGGCATCCTGGCCTATGGCATCGGCTTCATGCGCGGTACTGTCTGGGAGCACGGCTGGCGCTGGATCTTCATCCTCGAGGGTATCGCCACTGTTCTAGTAGCTGTGGGAGCCTACTGGTTCATCTACAACTACCCAGACACTGCTGAATTCCTCTCGGACAAGGAGCGCAAGTTCATACACGCCCGTCTCGCTTCAGACAGCGACGCCACCCACGACGAGCGCTTCACCTGGGACAACGTCCTCCGCGCCATAAAGGACCCCAAGTGCTGGCTCTACGGACTAAGTTTCCACACCATGAGCTTACCTCTCTACACCTTCTCTCTGTTCTTGGTAAGCCCACAAAAGAAAACACCACTTACTTGTATATCAACCGCTAACCCCGAAACCACCACAGCCCTCCATCATCAACGCCCTAGGCTACCGCGCCGCCACCGCCCAACTCCTCACCATCCCGCCCTACGCCTTCGCCTTCCTCACCACCCTCACCGTCGCCACCGTCTCCGAGCGCCTGCACCAGCGCGCCATCTTCATCATCGGCTCCGCCATCTTCGCCATAATCGGCTACATTATGCTCCTCGCCAACATAGACCCCATCGCCCGCCCCGGCCTCTCTTACGCCGGCACCTTCTTCGCTGCCGGCGGCATCTACCCCGCCACGGCCCTGGCCCTCTCCTGGCCGGCGATTAACGTGTCCGGACAGACCAAGAGAGCGGTGGCGAACGCGATGCAGATTAGTATCGGCAACTTGGGCGCCGTGCTGGGGACGCAGTTATATAGGAGCGGGGATGGACCGAGGTATATCGTTGGACACAGCTTTGCGTTGGGGTATCTGGCGGGGAATGTGATTGTGTCGAGCTTGTTGTATTTCATTTTGAGTAGGGAGAATAAGAGGAGGGATGGGATTGCGCCCGAGGTGGAAGAGGTGGGACATCTGAAGGATTGGGATGGGGATGAGGATCCTAGGTGGAGGTTTCAGTACTAGTCGTGTGGGATTGTTGTCGCTTGCCTGGTGGTTAGGTACCATCAGGATAGAGCGGGATGCTTTGGAAGGTGTTGATGATGGGGCATGAGTGTTGGTGCGAAAAATGATGGACGACTGAGAGGAAGAAACGTTGTAAGTGGTGCGGGTTTTAGCCGGCGCTTGGTTTGTGGGAAATTACGTTCAGAGATACCCTTGATATATAGTCTATGCGTTATGAATAGGAAGTTGGTTCCGCCTTCGACCATCAAGTAACACTGACTGCGACTGAGTCATGAGGTCATGGCCGAGATCAGCGCAGGGATGATTTGAAGGAGCAATAGGCCTGTTTGGGTGAACGGGTGAGTTCCAAGGTTCATGATCGACGCCGATGTTTCTTGTGAGAAAAGAGGAAGATGTCCGTTTGGTTTGTGAATTCCTTCATGATCCGGAGAAATTCGGGTGAAAAGTTGAACTCGAGAAGATCCGGAGATTTGATGATAAGATCTTCGACATGCAGTAGCCTGTAGACCCTGTTGATAGTAGCAGACGATGAACTGAGGTGAGTCACGATGGACGAATCGATATTAAAACACTCCAGAGTTGAATGTTTGTTTTCCTAGGAATCCTGTTAAGGTTCGGAGAAACTCGGGTCAAAATGTTGAGCTGAAGACCATCAGATAATCTAATAAGAAGCATCCATAGGGCAGTCAACGCGCCCTGTCTATAACAAAAGATGACTGAAATGAGCTTGTGAGTCGTGGAGTTGATGTCCAGTTCGATATAGGTTCTGTTTCGCGTTGCGGTTTTCGTCATGGTACGGAGATGGTCGGGTATAAAAGTTGGGCTCGTGAGGGCCCGGAGATTTGGGCTATATGATTTCCTTGGTATAGTGAAACTGGTTTGATATTGACGCACTTGGCAAAGGAAGTAAAAGTTTGTTGAGGTTTCCATGATTTTCGTCAAGGTCCGGAGATGTTCGGGTGAAAATGTTGGGTTCGAGAACCCCCGGAAATTTGGGCTATATGATTTCCACGATATAGCAGCCAATGAGCATTGTTTGTCCACTGGAGGTCAACCAGTGAGTCATCAGCTCAATATCGCAATCGAAGTATTATCGAAAAACACAAGTTGTGTTTGAGTTTGCAGATTCTTCCAAAATTCGGAGATGATCGGGGGAAAGCACTTTGGTCGAGAACACCGGGGCTACCGGGGCGCCACTCCCCGGCAAGCCATGTCTCACGGCCTCGGCCCCGAAGGTCACTTTGTAGTTCGTGTAAGTGGACTGGTGGAGTTCGTTCATAAACACCGAAACGTGTTACCTTACCCTTCGAGACACTGCGTTGAAGATCAGAGGAGCACGATCTGTTTGAGAATTTGAGGAAACCCACCACAATCGATGCTGCTGTATTGCACAATGACGATGATAATGACGATGGGATCATGGAATTTGGAGAGAAAGCGCTCATCAACTATGCGCTCAGCCGCGGATAAAATGTCTTGAGCCACAAATGGTGTTTATTCTCGCTGAAACAGTGCTCCAGTCGATGAGGTGATTATGTCTCTGTCGTGCTCGTCACTCGACATGCTGCAGGGTAAATCCTGTCTTAGCAAAACAAAAAATGTTTTGTTTTTCTTCTTCTTTCCACTCTTCTTCCTATCATGCACACGCAGCCGCACCGCATTGCCAAAGAAGAGGTAGCCGAGATGTGGTGAAACACGGGGATGTGTGGTCGTGTAAGGTAGGTTTCGGGGTGGCGTCTGTCGCTTAAGCCCGCCAAGCTAGCAGTTCAGGGGGGTGGTGTTTAAACGGGTTAGATCACGGCGTTACTGCCGTGTAAGAGCGGATAAGGGAAGCCTGTTCGTGTTTTCTAGAAGGGCGGGAGAAGATTGGGGCGTTCGGGTAGCAAGCCGATAGCTTGGAACGCATTCATGGCGGAGATGAGAAGTTGAAGAATTTTCCATGGTGATATAGTTATGGGAGCCCGATGGTCAGTAACAGTGTTCAGCTTGAACGCCAAGGGCCGAGACTGTAGGAACTAGTAGGAAGATCGGCAGATTCAAACAAAAATAGGGTAGAGGTAGGGACAGGCATGAATCCATGAATCCAGGATGTAGCTTCCATACGGAGGGAGAGTTGCGAATGTTTTCCAATCACATGTCTTCGATCCTCGATGACTGTTTGCTGTGGAGTTTTGAAGAGAATCCAGACTCTAGAGAGATCCACTGTCTCGCGGGCGAAGCGCGCCCAAGCTTCTCGTGATGACCAACAGCACTGTCGTGCATCAGTGACCAAGAAGTAGTAACGTACCTGGCGCGATATCAACAAGGGTCGTTATGAGAATGGTATGGCGGTTGCTGGGCGGTCAATGCACTTGACTTTTGCAGCCGCTAACAATCCAGTTGCAAATTGGAATACGGGATTCCCACTTGTTGGGTTGTCGATGCCTGACAGCCGAGTGTTGGAAAATGGTAGTTCTCAATTTGCGCAACCATGTTCTCCTTCGTGAAACAGCCAAGAATGGTTAAGTGGATTTCAGGCTCCAAATCTCCGGGTCCTGTGTCAGACCAATGCGATGCGATGCACGTGACTTAGTCAGGAACCGCAGCCCATGTTTTGGTGGAGTTCTGCAGCGTCTAGCCGGCAGCCCTGGGAGAGAGTGGGAATTCTGTTTCACAGCCGACGACAGAACACGCACGACCCTTTGAATTCTGTCTCTCTGATTCACGCCACTCACTTTGATCCCGCACGCCGTGTTCCCCCGAGGTGTATACCTCTACCGTTACGGTCGAATGCTACTGTACATCAGTGTTACGTATAACGGTATGGCATTACGGACAACACCGAGAAATCCAGAGATCGGGAACCGGAGATGATGGACGCAGAGTGAGTGGAGGAGGATCTCCCATCATCCAGGTAGGGACGGGACCAGGGCGTGACATCTTCAAACAGGGGCACCACAATGGGCGGACGGACGTGGAGACTTGAAGGGTCAAGGATGCCGGGATGCGGAAAGCAAAGTGGAAATAAAAAAGAAGGAGAGACCGGGCAAGAATTCGGTTCGAGCTTTCCCCAGAGACCAGTCGTCATCATCGACACAGACAACAAACCTTTAAACGTCAACTCCCCCCATCCACATCCACCTCTCCCCCTCCCCTTTTCCTACTTTCGGTCTAGATTTTCAACAAACAAATTTCATACTACATTTTTCTTGTCCGCCTCTTTAGATTGTCTCCTATTTTATCTTAATTGTCTGACCCCACGTCACTCGTTCCATCTCAAGGGGCTCCTAGTCGGGTTTTTCCCAAAGTATTTCCTTATCACATATCACCACCCGGTTCAAGGAACACCTACGATACCACCTGCGGATTCCAGCAACACCACACATTGGATTGGATCACCGTGTCGACAGCTATTCCACATTTCCCTATCTGGAGGATTCGAGTTAGATTGGTCACCGCTTCCCCCGGATTTCAACACACCCGTCTCTTCCCTCCCGCATTCCTGTGGGTACCACCTCTCCTGGACTACTAATACCACTCCATCACTCATACATGTCGATTCAGCAGCCTCGAAGCAGTATCCCGGCTGCGGCTGAGCCTCCAGGACCCCATTCAACCAAACTAGGCTCTTCCGGCTCTAGTACAACCACATTCACAATGGATGCCAACGACGACGGTCATGTAGACCCTACCCACCGTGAAAGTTTTGTAGACCCTCTCCACGTACCGACGGACCAACAACAGTACAATGGCGGTGCCGAGAAGCCCCAGCTGCCCCGGTTATCCATGCAACAACAGTTCAATGGCGGCGCCGAGAAGCCCCGGCCGCGCCCGTTATCCATCGAGACCCTTCCTGAGCTGGACCAGATCCCCACACTCATGTCGCCTCGTGCCAACACCATGAACCCCTTCCGGCGTGTACACAAACCTCTAGAGTACGATGACTACTTTGTATGTCTCACCATATTCACCCCTACCTCATTCACTTGGTTCTCAGAGCACTAACATAACCCTCCCACCATCCCAGACTGGCCCCCGAGACACCCAAAAGCACTCAAAATGGCCTCTCTTCTTGCAGATGCACGGCAGTATCCTGCCCAAGATGATCCTACCACTCTTCGGAGTCGGTGCCTGGACCACTATGCTCACTTTTATTAACTTTAAAGTGACAAACTGTGCGTTGAAACTACCCCTTTGCCTATCTTATCTCGATCCCAAGCGGAAGCTAACATTCCGTCCCCAGTGGGTATTCACAACATCCTTCTGACGGTCCTGGGTTTTGTGGTTGGTATGGGCCTGTCTTTCCGCAGCTCAACTGCATACGAGCGCTATTCAGAGGGTCGCCGTTACTGGGCCAACTTGCTCCTGGCGTGTCAGACACTTGGTCGTGTCTACTGGGTGCATGCCAAAGAGCGGGAAGGCGAGCTAGGGAAGAAGGACGTTTTGGCCAAGCTGTAAGTCAAAAGCATTCCCGTAATCAAGTTTTATTGCTAACGTGTTCCAGAACCGTCCTTAACCTCCTGGTCGCCTTCTCCGTCTCTCTCAAGCACCGCCTCCGCTTCGAGCCTTACACCTGCTACGATGACATCTCCCACCTCGTCGCCCACCTCGACACCTTCGCCCAGCGCGCCACCGAGGAGGAGCCGGATAAGACCCTCAAAGCCCTCCAAGGTCCTGGCTTCTTCAAGTCAGTTGGCGAGTACATCGGCGTTAGCTTCGCCGCCTCCAACCCGCGCAAGTTGATTAAGAAGTCATCTCGCCCGCTTGGCAACCTCCCCCTCGAGATCCTTTCTTACCTAGCCACCTACACGGACGAGCTGATCGCCAACGGCCAGCTGCCCGTGCCCATGCAGCAAACGCTTGCTTACAACAACATGGCGATTCTGAACGACGTCCTGGTGGGCACCGACCGCGTGCTGTCCACCCCGCTACCCATCGCCTACGCCATCGCCATTGCGCAAATCACCTGGGTCTACATTCTCTTGCTTCCCTTCCAGCTGCTGCCCACGTTGAACTGGATCACGATTCCGGCAACCATCGCAGCGGCCTACATCATTCTGGGACTGCTCATGATCGGCAGGGAGATTGAGAACCCGTTCGGTCGGGACGTCAACGACTTGCCGCTGGAATCGTACTGCGCGCAGATTGCCGAGGATATGGATATCATTGCCTGCCGCAAGAAGAGGACGACGAATGCCGACTGGATTGAGAATATCGACAATAAGCCGCTTTGGCCACTGTCGAATTCGGGCTGGCAGGTCTGGATGAATCGCGGAGAGGATATTATTCGCGAGGCGGTCAGCCAGAAGCTGGAGAGCAATTTTGAGACGAGGAAGGAGTTGGATAAGTTGCAGAGTGAGATGAGCCTGATGGATAAGGTGAGGAGGATGAGTAAGGCTACGGGGTGTAATGTATGACTTGATTTTTGGAGTGAGTTGTGTGAGTTGGTGGTGTTGTTGAGAGGGGAAGCAAGCGAGAGTGAGTTTTTAGAGTTGTTGAGAAGGGAAGCAAGCGGGTTGTTGTTATTGTTATTGGACTTTCGTTTTTGTTTTCTTTGTTTTCTCTTTTGTTATTTCTTTTTCTACTCTTCGTTTCCGGCGTACATGACCTGGCCGGACTTGATTTGGGATCTCTTTCTACATTCATGGGTAATGGATCGGTCTTCAAAATGGGGGCATGCAGTGCGGTCTTCCCACGGTTATCAAAAAAGGTTGGGATGGCTGCGGTGTCTTCAAAAGTTAGATGATCTGTTTTTTGGTTCACTTGATCCGATAGAGTCGGACGACACATGGCATGCATAGAATGATGGAGGATACAAAGGCATGCGGAGATCTGTCTATGACAGATTTTGGATTACAGCCTGGACAGATTGGTTTCCCAGGCTTTGGAAATTTTTGATATTACAGCTTGGAAAAGATATCCCAGGCTTTTGGAACTTTTTGGATTACAGCTTGGAAGAAATATCCCAGGCTTTGGAATTTTTGGACATCAAATTTTGGATATCGAAGGGATAATAAGCGGAGATATGGTACCACACACAGATACAGAGAGATTCAACTCAGAATACAAGAACCATCTACCCTCTCATCCATCTCATCATCAATCGTTCTATCGTATGTCTTTATCATTTCTGCCATGTGATATCATGCCTCATAAGTTCGTAACGCTCGATGCAATCGTAACAAAGTCGTGACAAGGAAAAACCAGAAATGTTCAACCACATTGTGCAGGGGGTGAAACTCAGGAAAAAACCAAATCACCTCGTCACATCCCTCACATCCCCATCCCCCTCATACTCCCCAATCGAATGTTTCTCCCCCACATGATCCACCAAACTCTCCTCTCTCTTACAAACCGTATCCCTCTCCCGATGCTTCGAGCACAAGTAACACGCAAACCCGCCCCCCTCCCGATGGCACTTGACGAAAAACCTCGTCGTCAACAAATAACTCCTGTACTCCACCTCCTCCTTGCCCGTCCGCTCATTGTGCGTCACCACCTCCTTATCGACCCTCCACGGTCCCCGCTGCGCGACTTCGACGGGATCGAATAAGTGCGCGTGGCAGTCGGGACAGACACCCGAAGAAGCTAGCGAGGAGTCCAAAGGTTGCCCGGATTGTTGCAGGTACGTGGCATATTGGCAGTAGATGGAGTTGTGGTAGGTTAATTGCTTGGGGATTCCCTTTGATGAGTGCCGGGAA
Source organism: Neurospora sp. LNF1-1 (assembly GCA_009805225.1). Classification (NCBI taxonomy): domain Eukaryota; kingdom Fungi; phylum Ascomycota; class Sordariomycetes; order Sordariales; family Sordariaceae; genus Neurospora; species Neurospora sp. LNF1-1. The sequence continues at coordinate 207,832 of RAOM01000041.1, forward strand.
GGGGAGCGGGAGTGGGAGTGCGAGTGGTGCGAGTGGGAGACGGAGCCTCCGGCGCCGCGGGTTCGGGTGGTGCGGTGGGTGGTGGTGGGGTGGTAGGAGGTGTCGTAGTCGGTTGTGTTGTAGTAATCCCGGAGGGAAGGGGTGGAGGAGATGCGTCGGACGGGAGCGATGGGGCGGCCTTGGCTTCGCCCGGAACGGTGGGAGGGAGCTGGACCGGGTCCTGGAGCGGGAAGAGCTCTGTCTATGGGGGCGGATTGGAGCAGACGCTGGTATTGGTCGCGGAGAGCGCGCATGCTGCCTTCTCGGGCAAACTCGGAGGCGTTGTAGAGCTTGCGGACGTCTGGAGGATCGCCGGTGTAGAGGGCTTCTTCAAGCATTTTGATGACGGTGCCTTGGAGGGTGATGATTTGGCCTTGAAGCTGGGTTTGGGCAAGCACTGGGGTTTGTTAGTACGAACTGAAAGGTTATGAAGGAGAGGTGAAAGCTTACAGTCACCCTGAGCAAACTGAGGCCCCATCCTCGAGTATAGCTGGTCATACTGCCCTTGGACTAACGGACCGCCACGCTGGAGGGAGTCTCTTAGATCCTCTTCGTCTCCTCCCCTTTGGCTCTTATTTCGGACATTCTTCTCGTCGGCCTCGGACTTGCCCTTCACAGCATCATCCAGTCGCTTTTCCAGCTCTTTGATCTTGCGGTTCTGGCCCCTGTCCATCTTGCGCTGTCTCCGTTGTCTTCTGGCTTCCCCTACACGGTCGAACAGGTTGACTCCGGTGGTGAAGGTACCGGCAATGGTAGATGCGAGGGTTGCGAGGATGAAGCTCTGCTTGAGCCTCCTATCGTCGATTGCTCCTGCGGCCTCCATCTTGCTGATGTTGTTGTAGTGGTGTTGGTTATTGGGATTGGGTTACTGTCTTGGGAGTTGAAGTTCTCGTGATACATGAGTTCACGATGGGAAAGAATGCACTCGTAGAGGATTCACGAGGAGATATTTAAGAGATGTCGTCGTCGGTTGGGGTTCAACTTATGGGATCTTCCTCTTGCCAAACTTGGGAACCAGGAAAGTAAGCTTCCTTGGCGCTCTTGGGACCTCTTGGGAGTCCCGAAGTCTAGAAGGATCTGCATGATGATGAAGGTGAGGATATCGGCATTGGGTAAGCCTTAACAGAGGTTAATTGGGTTTCTATCCAATAACACCTGTGTGCTGGCATGCAAACCCGCGTAATGGTGCCCTCGGGTTACTCAATGGAGCTTTCTCACGAGAGGTTTGATGAGAAACGGGTGTTCATTTACATTGATGTGAGCCAAGGAAAAGATGCCGTTCCTGTTTGTAAAGACAGCGGTGAGTGGTCCAGTGACGTCAGACCCGCCGGGGGCTTTTCGGGCATGTCAACACTCCAATATCGACAACACGACACTCCACCATATCATCGTCGGTTAGGCTTGAAATGAACCCTCATTTTCGGGCATTGGAATGTAATCTTACTGCCGAGGACCAATCGATCTCGCCGATTGTGTGCATAAAGGGTCCTTCTCGCGCTGTCACTTGATGCTCTACAAAACACCGCCCTTTGAACCTTTTTCTCCATCATCCGAAATAGTGCCTACATTTCCCGTCGTCCTGTGGTGATCATCAGCATCTGTCAACCACGGCCATCGGCATTGGGATGACATCCATCAATACCGCATCTTGTGGACTCGGTTCGTCGGGCGGCTAAGCCTTGTTAATGAACTCGGTTCCGGTCGTGATATCTGCAATAAGATATTTTGACGATGGCTTCATTTGGGGCCGAATAAACCTCCCATGAAGGTCTTTTATAATGACATCGAAAGCACGCAATGATGGCACATACGGACAAAGACCCCCATCAGCCCCCACGATGACTCTCTCCCGCGCGCTAGGCAACACTTACAACCCCGCCCCCCATTCCTATCACCGAACGTAACGACCGAGCGAGGTCTCCAACTCCACTGTAACATTGGATCCCCTCTCCGTTAACCCACCCGCTATTAAGCCAGGGCAGCATCGTCATTGTCGGCTTATACAAGCCATGGTGTAGCACAGGCTCCAGCATGTGATGGCGTTAGTGGAGATGCGAGAAACACGCAAGAACAGCTTGCGAAAATGCCATGATCGAGTCTTTGTTTACTCGTGACGGGAACGGACTTCATTAAGATGGTCTCGCGCGGATATGCACGTCGTATCACTGAAGGGCAGTTGCAGGTTTGCGTGCCTCTTAAAGAGGCTCAACGTGAAACTTCACCCTATCCGGTCTCTATTTCATGAACGAGGGAGACATCCACTGACTATGAGAACACCAAATGGATTATAGTGAGCCCGGCTGTATACAGCCTCCTGGGTTGATAGTTAGAAGCCATCCCACTTTCCACCCCTTGGGATCCTCAAGTGAATGCACCTCCATGCCACTAAGACCAAGTGAAGGCAGCATCTCCGACATCGCCGAGCATGACCGAGGTGGCTTGCGTGTCGTCTAAACCTTGGGAGTCATTCACGCATAACCACCACGAATAGTCATCCTTCAAGGTAGATCGCTTGACCACCTTCAGATAAGCTTCTCTATTTATACCATTTCTTCTTGCTCAACTCCAATCTTTCCACTTACTCGTCGTCAAAATAGTACCTGCGTATCATTGCCCCCCCCCCCCCGCCAAGACACCATCACCACCACAACCACTATCACAAAACTCACCATCAAGATGTCTACCGGCAACTTCAAGTTTGAGAACAAGGGCCACAACTGGGTCCAAAACGACGTCTGGACCGCCGTCGACGGCTACACCATGGGCCACCTGCACCCCTCCAGCAAGCCCAACGCCTCGGCCCTTCAAAGCGCCCTCGACGCCTCCAAAGCCGCCGGCCTGCCTGACATCTCGGCCTCCCCAGCTCAGAGCAAGTTCATGGCTCTCCAGTGCCGCGTCTTGGGCGTCACGCACGCCCTCGAGGTCGGCACTTTGGGCGGCTACTCGGCCATCTGGCTGGCGAGCGAGAACCCACAGATGAAGCTTACCACTGTCGAGTTCGACCCCCATCACGTTGAGGTGGCGCGCAAGAACATTGAGTACGCTGGATTGTCGGACAGGATCGAGGTCATCCAGGGATCTGGATTGGAGGTGTTGAACCAGCTGAAGCAGGAGATCACGGAGGGCAAGAGACCCAAGTTCGGCTTCTTCTTTATCGATGCCGATAAGCCGAATAATCTCAACTACTTCAACTTGGCGGTGGAGATGGCGCTGCCCAAGGCCATGATTTGCGTGGACAATGTGGTGCGCGGAGGCAGGTTGATTGATCAGAGTTTGACTGACCCCAGGGAGACGGCTGGCAGGATTCTAGTGGAGGGAGTGGCCAAGGATCCGAGGGTTGAGTCGGTGGTTATGCAGACTGTGGGTGAGAAGAGCTATGATGGATGTCTTTGGGCCATCTTGAAGTCGGATGCTTGAAGTACATTGGGGAGTTGAAAGGCGTTGAGGTCTACGACGTTATGAGTTATGACAATGGTCGGGAACTTGGAGGATGCAGGTCCAACATTGATCAAGCACTCAAATAGTGTGCTTCTTAAGAATTGAAAGGTGCATCGTGATCTGTTAATGTAGGTGGAGTGCCGTGATATGCCATAGAAGTTGAAAATGTGCAACTCAGCAATCAGCAACGATATGGTGTCGCTCCTTGTTTATTGTTAGTGCCACGAAAAGGGGCATCGCTGTCAAAGTACCCCGTTGCTGGGTGCAGAGTGTCGCTAACAATTTCCCATCAGGCCTCGCTGCTGCGTTTCTTAAACGCTTAGGGCAGAAGTACCTCGCTCGGTTCTTGCCTGCCGTGCGGATCCACTCAGGGACCTCCCGCGCTGCAGGAGAGCGTCCACCATCCCCTGAAGAGCGCCGCTCTTACGTACGCACAGCACATAGTGGTGGACGCGACAATGACATTGGAGGTTGCAGCTGCTGCTGGTGTTGGATGAATTGTGTTCCCTACCGCCTTCGACATTGAAACCCGCCCGCCCGCCGTGTCTGCCGCCGCCGCCGCCAGTTTGCAACCCGACTTGCACACTTTCAATACGACCCGTCACGATGCTGTCCGGGATCCTCATCTTCAACCAAAAGGGCGAGAACCTCATCTTCCGAGCCTTCCGCAATGACTGCCGCCCACGACTGGCGGACGTGTTCCGCATCCAGGTCATCAGCAACGCCCAGGTCCGATCCCCTATCTTGACCCTCGGCAGCACCACCTTCAGCCATGTCAAGCACGAGAACATCTACCTGGTCGCCATCACCCGTAGTAACGCCAATGCCGCCCTGGTATTCGAGTTTCTCTACCGCTTGATCGCGCTGGGTCGCGGCTACTTTGGCAAGTTTGACGAGGAGGCCGTCAAGAACAACTTTGTCCTGGTCTACGAGCTCCTGGATGGTATGTCCCCCTTTTAGTGTTTCTGTTATGGTTGCGGCTTGTGACTAACCACAACTCTGTGTCCAGAAATCATCGACTTCGGATACCCCCAAAACACCGAGACCGACACACTCAAGATGTACATCACAACCGAAGGCGTCAAGTCCGAGCGCGCCGTCGAAGACTCGGCCAAGATCACCATGCAAGCCACGGGTGCGCTATCCTGGCGCAAGGCCGACGTCAAGTACCGCAAGAACGAAGCCTTCGTCGACGTAATCGAAGATGTCAACCTGCTCATGAGCGCAACCGGCTCCGTCCTGCGCGCCGACGTCAACGGCCAGATCATCATGCGCGCCTACCTCAGCGGCACGCCCGAGTGCAAGTTCGGTCTCAACGACCGCCTCCTACTCGACCAGGACGGGCTCATGAGCCTGCCCAGCGGCAACAGGATGGGGAGCAAAGCGACCAAGGCCGCGGCCGGCAGCGTCACGCTCGAAGACTGCCAGTTCCACCAGTGCGTCAAGCTGGGCAAGTTCGACAGCGACCGCATCATCAGCTTCATCCCGCCCGACGGCGAGTTCGAGCTGATGCGGTACCGCGCGACTGAGAACGTCAACCTGCCGTTCAAGGTGCACGCCATTGTCAACGAGGTGGGCAAGACGAAGGTGGAATACAGCATCGGTGTGCGCGCCAACTTTGGGTCCAAGCTGTTTGCGACCAACGTGGTCGTCAAGATTCCCACGCCGCTCAACACGGCGAGGATCACGGAGCGCTGCACCCAGGGCAAGGCCAAGTACGAGCCGTCCGAGAACGTGATTGTGTGGAAGATTGGTCGCTTTGCTGGACAGAGCGAGTTTGTGCTGAGCGCCGAGGCCGAGCTTACGAGCATGACGAACCAGAAGGCTTGGAGCAGGCCGCCACTCAGCATGAACTTTAGCCTGCTGATGTTTACCAGCTCTGGCTTGCTGGTCCGCTATCTCAAGGTGTTTGAGAAGAGCAATTACTCGAGTGTGAAGTGGGTGAGGTATATGACGAGAGCAGGAAGCTACGAGATCAGGTGAGTTGCTGTCCTCTTTTTCTCTCCGGATTCTTTGCCGGCGCAATGCAGTTGGCTAACATGAACATTCTCACAGGTTCTAAATAATTGTATAATGCATAATGGCGTGCGCCACCGACTACAAACCGGCGGGTTAATCCACAGGCGCATCCTACTACCTACGGCATATAATAGCACGGCGTCTGGGCGTTACTAGTTACACGAAGGGAAGCATGGGGCCATCGATACCAGAGTAATAAAAGCAAATTACACAGCGAGATGATCCAAAAGGGGAACAAAGGTCACCACAACGTTACGGCGAGCAGAGAACGACGGGAAGCCTTTCGCCACTGTCTGGGACAGGCACGATAATACGTGGCACGCGTGGCAGTGAGCTATAGGTGATGGGGCCGTGGGTTATGGAGAGCTCAACTCCAAGCGATAGGATGTGTGAAGCTACCAGACCATGGCTGTTGATGGAGGGAGTGGTCTGGAACAACACCACGGGAATGGCTCGCCCAAGGATAGAAAGAGGCACGGTAAACATGTTTTGAATTCATCTCCTGTCTTCCTGTTATACGATCGAGCATGATTAGAACGGGAATGTGCTCACATGGTGACAGGTCCCTCGGGAGACCTGGTATCGATAACCTTTGACTGGATGCGACGCCAACTTAACACCCAACACCCTGCGAACGAACTTCTTGACTCTAGACTTTTCTACGTTTTTTGTCCATCAAGCCATGGCTCATTCTTCGGGGCTCTAGTGTCAAACCTTCTCGCTTGGTCTTGCCTCGCTAGGGAGCACTTTAGGAAATATAGATCCGGTCTTACGGACACAATGCAGCCCTGCCAGCCTGTCAGTGTCAGTGTCAGTGTTAACCATTATTGTTTCTGACTCGATAATTTCCGTCGTTCCAGCCTCCACCGTGTGACGAAAGACAGGATATTGTTTTGTCCAATCTCGGTCTGAGCGCTTGCGTCTCGTCTGTGTGTTATTGACCAAGCCAGCGCGAAAAGGACGAAGCGTACATGGTCCCAAAACCACTATCACGAGTACCAGGACCGGACGGGTGGGTAGAAAAGGTGAGGAAGGACGGCCGTCTTTCCGCAGCGTCGACGGTCTGGTTTGGCATTCTGCATATCTCGAACTGGACCGTTTTATATCAGAAGTATCAGACTACGGTGTTTACTGCGACTTCGTTTGGTGCTTTCTGAAGACTTTGTGCGTCGTCGTCGTTGCTGAGTGCTGTGGGAGATATCAACCCCATCCGCATCCTTCTCTCATTCTTAAGAAAAGAATGGGCAACAATATGCTGAGCGCCCTGTTTCTGCGGCTGCTCTTGGTTCTTTCGGCATTGGTTGCGTTTGCTGCTGCACAATCATGGACGGGTTGTAATCCAACCAACAGTAAGTTTCTTTGTGGACATTTCCATAAAATACTTCCGGAAGTATAAGGCTGACGTATGGGGGATGTTATATCACAGCCTCTGGCTGCCCTCCGGACATGGGTCTTACCAACAGCCCATATAGCGTTGACTTCACAAAAGGAACAACGGACTGGGCTTCTTGGACGTCCGTAGGCGCCGGCTCAGTTACCTACACGTCCCAAGGTGCTGTACTCACTCTTGCTAAGAAGGGAGATGCACCCACCATCTCCACAAACTGGTATATCTTCTTCGGCCGTGTCGAGGTGCTCATGCGCGCGGCTCCGGGGATGGGTATCGTCAGCAGCGTGGTGCTCGGGAGCGATGACGGAGACGAGATCGACTGGGAATTGATCGGCGGCAACAACGATCAAGTGCAGACCAACTACTTTGGCAAGGGAAACGTGACGCTGTATAACCGCGGCGGAAAGTCAGCAGTGCACGATGTACAAGGAACGACACACAATTATACGATTGACTGGCAAACTGATCGGTTGACGTGGTACGTGGATGGGAAGGCGGTTCGCACGCTCAAGAAGGAGGATGCGGTCGGAGGGCTGAACTATCCGCAGACGCCCACGAAGTTGAGAATAGGCTCGTGGGCCGGAGGAGATCCGGGCAATGCGCCCGGGACAATAGCGTGGGCGGGGGGTGTGACGGACTATACCAAGGGACCGTTCACGATGTATGTCGAGAAGGTGTCGGTGACGAATGAGTATCCGGCGGCGAGTTATTCGTATGGCGACATGTCGGGAAGCTGGGATAGTATTGTTCTCAAGAAGTGGAAGGATGATAATGCTGATGGGAACCTGTAGTGCCGTCAAAGGAAGATGCCCTGGGTCGGCTGGAGTTGCCTCTGCCACCAACTCGTCTTCGTCGAGCCAGAGTACCTGGTGTTGTTGGGTTGGCGCTCTTGCCTTTGATTCTGTATTTCGCCTTTTGAACCGTCATACGTTCCGGGTCAGATGAGAGATAGGATCAAACACGGAAGGAACCTTTTTACCTGGTTCTGCCAGCTAGTCTTGTCGCTCCTTCCATTTTTTGACCCGCGTCGTCTCGTTGGCACGGACCGTCATCTGCCTCTTCACTTCAGTTGTTGTTTTTGTTTGTCACTTTCGACTTCTTTCCCTTCGCCAAAACACCTTCTTCACTTCCTCCCCTTCCATCCCCGCCGCCCACCTTCCTTTCTTCCTCCTTCATTTACCCACCCGCCTTCCTTCTTTCAAGCAACAACTACGGGCAACGTCAGAGAACCACACCGACATCACGAGGCTACCGCTACAAGACGCGTCGCGGAACTTTACGAGGTGAATATCGTCCTTTTGTCTCAAGTAGGTAGTCATCACTTTTTGCTAACGCGCAGGCGGCAGACATCCCACCTTCGCACCATCGTAAGGCTCATATCGATCAAAGAATTCCTACCTTAGGAGACGACCTGTAGTCTAGCGACTATTGAAAGCCAGAACACTTTCACTATTTCCCCATCTCCCCTTCAAGTACTTCTCACATCAATCTCGCCTTCTTTTCTGCGTCTACGCCGTCAAGCGACTGGCATACAACACCAAGAGTCAAACAGGAAACCAAAAGTCTCACAGCCAACATGCCTGACATAGTTATCGACATTACTACCGGCTGCATTGCGCTTTTCTGCGTCACAATGTACGTCCTCGCCTACCTGGCTCGCCTTGTCGACAACTTCAAGAAAGGTGTTCTCTACCAGACTCCGACCCTCCCCCTGCCCCCTTTTCTCAAGGGCCCCGAGGATCTCGAGCTCTGGGATATGTTTCTCCTCCGCTACCTCGACTTCTACGGCCTGTCATCCTATCTCAAGGACGACGTTCGCGAGCCGTTGATTGGACCCGGCAAGGACGACTGGAAGAAGCAGAGAGCCAGAGTCAACTACATTCTGCTTAGCACCCTCACCGACCTGGACGTAATCGTCACTCTGAAGCTGTACAACTGGAACATCAAGGAGGAGGACCCCAAGGTCACGTATGATCTCGTCAAGCGCGTCTTCGTCCACGGCACCAGCAATGACAACTGCGGAAAACTCTTTGGCGACTTCGTTACTCTCAGAAGAGACCAGTGCGGCTCCATGGGCGAGTATTTGCAGCGTCTCCAGTGTCTCAGGGACCAACTCCATGAGGAGGGTTGGAAGTTTGATCCTGACTTTGGACTCACCACGGTTCTTGACGGCTGTGGCATGAAGGAGAACTACCCTGACTTGCACGCAAAGTTAGTCGAGGAATGGACTTTGAACCGCCTCACTTGGGAGGATCTCATGAAGGATCTGAGAGCCATCAACTTCCAGGAGCGCACAAAGGACAGAAAGCGCTCGCTTGTCTGATGACTTTTCAGGGGACAGCTTCACAGCATCGTCGAGACTTCATGTCTTTCCCATTGGAATTTTGATCTTGCGATAGGATCTTGGTCAGCCAGCTTTTTGCCGACATACATTGTTTGCTCTTGGCTCTTGACCCCTGGTGCTTGAAGACTTCACGGGGTCGTTTAAAAGTCAAGGATTGTAGCCATGCCCTCGCAAAGGGGAATGGTCTACTCTCTATCAGGGACTTTCTACAGTTAAATGGGTTGCATTCATCATGGATTTCTTAGCAAAGAACGGTCTGCTTTCTATCAAGGACTTCTTGTCTCGTAGCAGAAACCACGTCTCCTGCTCATGTTCTTAGTCATGGCTCACAATCACAGTTGTGGGATCTCTAGCTAGTTCTAGGGTAAATGCGATGAACCACTCCTCTTATTTGTCATCATCTTCTCTAATGTGCTCACTCGATCAGTTCCTCTCTATGTGTTGCATCCACGGGAAGTTTCCTCCACCGGCTCACGTATACTCGCCCGTCCTTGATTACTGCCAACACGTGCCTCTCTGGCTCGTCCAACGCCGCCACTTCGTTGAATGGGTTGACGTTGAGAATAAGCATGTCGGCAGCATATCCTGGTTTGAGCTGGCCCAGAAACGACTCCTGTCCCAGCATCTTTGCCGCATTTACAGTAGCTGACTGCAAAACCTGCTTGCTCTTTAGGATAACAGACCGGATACCAAACTCCTTCGACTGCTCCCTCGTCAAGGGTCCTAAAAGTTCAGAGCCATAATACATATTGACTCCTACTTTCTCCGCAATGGTGAGCGACTTTAGTCCTTGACAGAGTACCTCTTCGTTCTTTCGCTAATTTTCTAGCGGCAGGAAGCCGGCATACTCATCTAATGCCATCGCGTCATACGTCACTAGCGTTGGCGTTAATCAAATTCCCCTCTCGGCCATATACTATGCCGTCGCTTCGTCAATAAGGTTCCTATATTCGATACCCTTGACACCATTGTCAACAGCATAGCGGATTGCTTTGGGCGTATACGTATGAGTAGTCACGTAGGTTCCGTAGCTCTCTGCCACATCGTAGATGGCCCGGACCTCAGCAGCCGTGAATTGCGTATTGGTCAACCGATCTGTAGGAGAGGCAACGCCGCCTCCAACCATAATCTTAATAAAGTCCGCTCCAGTCCTCAACTACTCTCGCGCCGCACGAATACACTCCGGTACTCCGTCACAGACCACAGCCAATTGACTCGCCGAGCCCCCACAGCAGCCTCCTCCTCCTCCTCCTTGGTTCCCGTGGTCGTACGCGCCGCGGAGGTCACCATGACCACCTGTCTGAGACAGAGCCCTATTACAGAAAAAGAGCCGTGGTCCGGGGAAGACACCTTCTTCGATGGCCTCCTTCAAAGCAAGCGTGGCACCGCCTGTGTCGCGAACAGTGGTAAACCCCCTATTAAGCATCTGCGAGCAGACGAAGGGTTGACGAAGAAGGGAAATGGCAGGATCAGAGATGGCCGCGGCGGACGAGAGACTGAGTTCCCCTGGTACGGCGCTGATGTGGACATGGCAGTCAATAAGCCCAGGGCACAGAAACTTGCCGTCAAGGTCGACTTCTGTTACCGGTCCCAGGTCATCTTCACCCCGCAGATAATGAGCGAGGCCAGCAATCCTGGGATCGTTCTTCTCGACTAGCTTGATCACGCCATCTGCGATTTTGACGTTGACGTTGGAGATGATGATCCCTTGAGTGGTGTCAACGAGGTTTGCTCTTTTGAGGAGATAGGTCTTTCGTGGTGGTGGTTTCCATGGTTTGATGACAGTTTCCGGGGTCCCTCCGAAGGCCGAGGTCCATGTTGCTTCGGATCGACTCATCCTGACAGGTATGGAAACTGTTGTCTGCTCTGCGTTCAGAGAGTGGTGGCCATGAAATGATGAGGACTGGATTCTCATATGTGCTCTGGCTGACACGATCGCCTCGATGAGATCTTGTCCTTTGGAACTTCGGGGCTTGTACTAACAGTACAGACATGGTCAAGAGGCGGGGTTGTGGCCGCGGTATAAGAAAGTCTGCATAGGTACACGTATCTGTATCTGCATGAGTTAGTGCTGCTGATAGGGGTCAAGCACCAATCATGGCACTATTAGCCCTTGTGGAGTACACAACGACGCATTCTCGCAATGCGATGTGATCAAACGATGCATCAGACTTCACAAGGTACGTTTCACAAGGTACGTACGTACCTTCCCACGACGATTTCCTGGAGAAAGATACTCAAAACGCTCACTATTGGATTCCGGATGACAGAATATCTAACTATCCTGAACTGATGGGAAGGCTCAAATTCCGACGCCACACCCATTTGTCACTCCCTGCGGCATCTCCTTGTGACAATCACTGCCGCGATCACTATTCGGAACATGTTCCTCCTGATGCTTCGCGGGGCATGGGTAGATTGGCTCTCCAAACGAACCTCCCGTATGACTCGGTCCGCCAGGAAGCTCATAGAAAGGGGGGAAGTCATCCGGCACCCACGTTGACTGAAGAAGAGGCCAGTCTTTGCCACCATACGTCGACTCCCCGAATCCGTTGAACTTGACCTTCCAAGTAGTCGGGAACGGAATCATCTCGTCCCACTCGGGGGTCATGTACGTGTCCGTCGCAGGGCATCGCAGTCTGTCGAGGTTGTACGTCTTCTTCAGCTTCTCGGCCGTCGTGTCGTCATCGGCTTCTTTGGCCTCTGCGATCTTGGCCCTCACTTGAGTGTTGATTTGTCTGATACGCTGTGGCGCCATGAAGTTGCTGTATGTTGCGTATGACGAGTCGAGCGCAATCTTCTTCAGACGGCCTTGGGTATCGTTGCCTCGTCTGAGGTCCTTGAGCTGACCTAGGACTTTGATCATGGCGGTCAGACTGTTCGCAGCAAGGTGTCTGGGTTCGCATCCACTGAACCTCTCGGTGAAGCTCGTGTGGTAGGAGAGGTATTTGGTTTCCCAGTGTGATGGCGCGCCAGCGGCTGGGTCATCGGCCCTGTACTTTCGATCCGCGCGGTGCTGGGTTAAGTGTTAGTAACGCCGTTTCCTGGGGTTTTCGTGGTGAGAGAACTTACAATGTCACAGATGATCAGCTGGTCTTGCTCCACGGTCAAGTTACTTCCCTTTACCACACAAGTCTTGCGTGCTTTGCGTATGATGGGTAGCTTCACACTCCTCCTTTGTGCTTTCAAGGCGATTTTCTTGATATCGTCAAAGTTGTTGGCCGGCACATCCGCAAACTCGGCCAACGCGAGACGTTGGACATTACGCCAGTCGCAACCCTGATTGGCTGTAACTCCTGAACCCTTCCGTTTCTCGGCTGCCAGCGTGTACAGCCCGTTGATGAACGAGTCCAGAACCGAAGTGAAGGCAAGAACCGAGTTATACGAGCTATCGAGAGCAATGAGCAACAAAATTGCCGCCGCTCTACCAGCGTCGCCCTCCTGTTGTTGTAAGACCTGTTCAGAAACTTTCAAACCGAGCTCGCTCATCGGGTTCTTGTCGCCGGCTGCAGACCTCGAGAACCATGATTGGAGCGCCCGTGTGAAACGAAATTTGTTTGCCTCGGCAACGTTGCCCTCCTTGAGCGTCAGATCAAAGAGGAAGTTCATCGAGTCCTTGAACACCTTGCGCCGTTTCGGGAGTTTGGTTTCATCGGCGTTGTACGAGAAGTAGACATGGCAGTTGGTGATGTGCCGGTAAATCTCGTCCTCGGAGTACTTCGCATCCAGTTTGTTCTCCGACTTAACAAGATGTCCGAAACCAAGGAAGTCAGCAACATACCGAGTGACGACGGGGATGGCAAAGTCTCTGGTGACATCGAGCTGATAGATCGGGTCGGCTTTCGGATTTTCTTGTCCCGGTTTCATCACGATGGATTCACGCCTGATGATACCTCTCATGAGGTCGGTGAAGTATGTCATCAAGTCGTCGGTATCGGTGTTGATAACTTCCCGGCGCCTTTTACCGTCGGCCGTGTCTTCTTGTTCGCGCACAGCCAGAACCTCGGCGACCTTGGCGGGGAGAATCTCGGGCTCCAGGCGGACTGGATGAACGATGTTGTCCGTGTCGTCATCCAGGACTGCCATGATCTGGACATGATCAGTGAGAATCTTGGGCTCGGCAGGCTTGCGAGGGTTTGAGGCTAAGGTGTCGAACGTCTGCGTGACCGTTGCTGGCCCGGACGAGTTCCGCTCAGAATTCTCCGCAGCAGGCTTGATGGCGAAGTCTTTGCCGTAGCCTTGCGCCATTGCATACTCGGCGTTCTTCTGGGCTGTATAGAAGGGGTGGAAGAAACGGACCGACGTGCTGGGGAACCACTCAGGGAACGACCGCTGCAGAAGTCGATGATATACGGAGCTCTTGAGCACATCGTTATCTGGGGTTACCTCCTTCATACCCCAGGAGGTAAGCGAGTTCGTGTTCCAGTCAACAGTGTAGAACCGATCCGACCGGACGAGAGTGATGGCATCGGAGAAGATGGCTGCCCACAACGCTGAATCGACATCACTCGGGCCTGGATCCGCATTCTGGCTTTCGTCCGACTCGCAGAAGATACCGGGATAAAGCTCAACCTTATCAGGGTGCTCATAGAGGTCACGGAGTGCATTCTGAACCTCCTTGCAGCCTGAGATGCTCTCGAAGGTTTCGTGACGCTTCATCCCGAAGAAGTCACGGAAGTCGTTCAGCGTGCCAACTCCCCACTTGCGCGCCTGGAGGATGCCCATGACCTCGACGGCTTTCAAGGACCGAGGTACGTTCCTAGGTCCGAAGTTCGCTTTTCCAGCCCATGTTAGCATTTGATCAGTAACCAGGATTGACGGCGTGTGCGCTTACAGATTGGCTCGTCCATCACCTTGATAAGGTGTTCGACCATTTGCTCATCATTGAACAGTTTGGTAATTGGGTCACGCTTGAAGGCCATCTTCTTCTTGGTTTCGTCTTCGTTCGTGTTCTTGAGTCCAAACGAAATCTCCCAAGGTTCAACGGCAGCATCATTCTTCCCCCGCTCCCGCGCCTGGCCCATCTCCATGAGGAACTCCTGCATTCCCATTTCCTTTGGGTTCCAGTCCGGCTTGGATTCCTTCTCGAAGTACTCCGCCAGATAGTCCTCGAGGTAATCCTCATCGCCCAGGGAGATGGCGCAGTGGAACCGATAGAGCAGGTTGAACTCAACCGTTACCTGGTTGCCCAGGCCCCGCGATACCTCCTTGGCTTTCGACTGATTCACTCTCGGATCAAGGGTGAAGTTGGTGTCATACTGGTGGAAGCCCATCAGTGCCCTGAGGTAGTCGTGAATGGAGACTTGGATGTAGATGCCGCATGTGATCAGCCGAGCTGTGTGAAAGAGGTCATCATCCAGCTTCTTCCAGGCTGCATCGTAGCCGTCGTAGAAGGTTTTGACTTTCTCTCTGTCTGGCTCGGCACTGTTGATGAAGACCTCGAGGGCATTCCATGCATCTTGGTACTCCTCGGTGGGGACCCGGCCGTTGCTCTCAAAGGCCTGGTTAGCCTGTTTGAATTTCCCCAGGGCTTCCTGGTAGTCCGTGTCGTCCTTCAGGTTATCTTTGACAAAGTGCTTTGCCGCCGCGAGGAGCTTGGCCTCCCGGTATTTTCCGGGGACCGAAAAGCGGCCGTTTTCGTTGATGCGCCGAAGTTGTGTTGCTGCGTAGTTGTGGTACCGGTTGTACATGACCAGCATGATACAAACTCCCGGCGGTTGACGAAGCAGTCTGTCCTCTGCAAACGTGTCTGGCTTAAGCAAGCCAAGACCATACTTGTCATCGCGAACCTTGCGCTGCATCTCCTCTGTAAAGCCGTACAGTGGCGACAGATCCAGGTATGAGGACGAGTCCGATATGCTTTTGTCGTTGTCATTGGTGCGGAAGACGTCGTGGATGATGATGGTGGCATGGTATATGAGCATGCTGGACAAGCCCGACTTGCTTGGACGGCCATTTTCCTCTCTTGCCATCAACCGGTCGAAAAGGTCTCCTGGATCTGGCAAGGCTCCGAGTGGATGGGTCTTCGCAGGCACGGTTTTGGCGTAAGGAGCTCCAGCTTGGCCTAGGTGTGGGTTAATGGCACTATTGAACTTGCCATCGGCCGTCCGGTACTTGAAAGCATCGCCCAAGTAACTCAGAGGCGGGTGCAACATGCGATCGTACTTGGCCTTGACCTGCGCTTCGATGAACTCGTTCCTGGCCACACTGTTGTTCGACATGGCTGCCACCAGCGCTGCACCAGCCTTGATGTCGAGTCCATTTCCCGCCATATAGTTTTTCACGACCGTTGCAATGCCGGGGATGTTCTCGAGCTTTGCGATGCTCTTCATATCGTTTGCGAGCCCGACCTTGGGGGCGACTTTATCCTGCAGCGAGTTAGCTTCCATGCCACAAATGCTGGTGCACCATGAACTTACCCCAATGAGCGCATCGCCGTGAAACCCTGCCAGATACTCTTGCTTGCTCAATGCCTCGTTCAAACTCTTCAGCTTAGCACTGCCAGAGTCGTCGTTTGTATGCTCCCCCAGGGGACGCTGAACACCGGACGAAGACATGATGCCACAAGCGACTTTGGGCACCCGGAGTGAAGCTGAGAGCAAGAAACAATAGATACGTAGAAATCGCCCTGCCCAGCTACTTCTGAGACTCCTCAAGTTGAAGATGGCCCGAGGTTTTAAAGGTTTGTGAGTCCGTCCTAATCAGGCTCGTCCCTGACAAAAAAAAGGTGGCACCTTTTCGGGTATTAAGTCTACATGGGCGATCAGTGCAACTACTATGTAAAGATGCCAGCTTTTTTTGTCATCGGCGAGTCAGGCTGAGGAGTCATTTGTTGCCGGCCGATCTCAGTCTTCGAATCTCGCGAACAAGCCAATTATTGCATTCGGTGTCGGTTGCTGATCCTCTGCATTGCCCGCAGTCTTGTTGTGCTGGCAGCCACCGTGACGGCATCGTGCTCAAGAAAAAGCATAAAAGGAAATGGCGCAACATTCATTGGACGAGTGCCCAGCTGAACTCTAGCCCGAAGCTCCAGTATGGCCTCCACTCCTCAAGCTTAGTCGGAACGATAGGTAAGGAGCGCAAGTTAATGACAAGCTGAAGCTGCAGTCAAAAGCAAACTCTGTGCGCCAAGAAAGTTGGACACGCTAGTGGAGATAAGTGCAACAAATAAAGAAGTTGTCAAAACACCTTAATGCGTACCAGGAGACGTCTTCAATTGTTCCCCCTTAGTGCCATGGAGCCATGGGATGGTCCCGGATGGCCTGTTGTTCTCCTCGAGAAACTCCAAGACCTGCGCATTCACGTTGGCCGGTACAAGAAACGCTCGATAGATCCGTTTTAACCCCTCAGTCCGTGGCAGGACATGGCGATCTGTGAGCCAGTCATACCAGTGGTTCCAGGCCTCTGTGCGAGTGAGCATCATTGATGCCTTTACAGCTTGTTGGACCACCGGGTATCTGTCTCGTTGGTATAAGCGAAAAGCGGCTTCGATCTTGCCTTTACTGATCGGCGCATCAAGATTGGTTTCGTTTTCCATCAATGCCCGGAGCTTGTTGGTGAGCACAACAACGTCTTGCACTCCCGTGTTCCACCCTTGGCCCGTGTTGTAAGTCTGCTTGTTAACAGCATCGCCGACCAGGACAATGCGGTCATGGTGGAAGTGTTGAATCAGACCTTCATGGAGGTCAGTCAGATAGCAAGATGTTCGCGACTGGTAAAGGTCGTTGAGTGTAAGCGTGGATGTGCAATGGGCATGGCCAAGCTCTCCCATGAAGCTGTTTATATCCTGCTCGGTGTACCGTCGTCGTTCCCGCGTTGGCTTGGGCAGCCTCTGGCTGAACATGAACCATGTCTTCTCCGAGCCGGCGAGTAGGAGCGACGAGATTCCGCTCCCATGCATATGCCACTCATCGCCGGGGTTGATTCCTGGTGGCGGGCTGACTGTATGGCCGAACACGCACCGGTACGTCGCGACAAACGGCTTCTCCTCATTCACGGCTGCCTTTGACGACTCTTGCAGTGCGATACGACGCATGCAGTCGCGCACCTTGCTGTGGGCTCCGTCCGCCCCGACCACAATACTGCCTCTCTCCACGCATCCGTCGGTACACCGGACCATGACCCCCTCCTCAGTCGTCTCGATGGTTTCTACCTCTTTGCCGGGGAAAAGATGCTGTCTGATCTCATCAGGAAGAGCACCATACAGCAGCTGCATCAACTCGGGTCGATGCACCATAACCCATCCTGTTCCATGGCTACATCACCAGTCGGTATTAGCTGTATCTGCCCATGAATGCCTCAGGTTGCTCGCTTTCGTTGACCTACAATTCACTGCACCACCCATCTGTGTCAAGAGTCGAAAACGGCCGCCCGTCACTTGTCACCACCGTTCCGGGACGCATGTGCGTCCCAATTGCCTCCACCGCCTCAAGGAGTCCAAGCTGAGCCAAGAGCCTCAAAGTGTTGGGCATGATGGCGATTCCAGCACCTCCTGCTTCGGGTACAGCAAGGGCATCTCTGCGTTCGAGGACCACGAAATCGATGCCAGCTCGATAAAAGGTATGCGCTGCCATCAGTCCAACTGGACCACCGCCAACAATGATGGCGCGGAAGCGATGTGAGGTTGTCATTGCAGGATCGTAAAGCCGACAAATCTTATCACTGTGAGGTCTACCAGAAGATACCGCCTGGGATGGGTTGGCTTTATACTCGACAGAATGTTTGATCCTGATTGACTAGGTAACCAGGCTGACCCAATCTGGGTCGCCGGTCATGCTTCGCAAACATGTGAGACGCCAGATCCGATGTGTCCTTCCTAAGATGCTCTTATTAGTTGCCTTGGACCGGAGAGGGTGTACGACGCTGACTGCAGATCAGTAAGCATACGTCGGCTTATCATGAAGTTGTGAGAAGGGTGTGTCCTATTCGAGCAGTCGGGGTCGCTGTCGCTACAAGCATACCATTTTCTTTCCATTTCCGGGATTTCTTCGTCCTCCGTGTGTAATCGCATGTATCATTTGGCGTGGATGTTCAGCGACATCAGCAACGGACGGCAGATAAGGACGACCGGTAAAGATGAGTCGTACACATCGAAAACTCTCTAGACCCTTAACGTGAGATAAAGAAGACTTGAAGCATCTTCGGCCTCATGGCGCAACGGTAGCGCGTTCGACTCCAGATCGAAAGGTTATCCGTTCAAATCGGGTTGGGGTCAGCTAAAACTTTCGCTTTTATTTATTTTTACGCCCAGCACTCTATACTCTTGCCTTAAAACGTTCGTTAGCGCGGGACTTTACTACGCACTCTGTGTAATTTAACTACTACTCTATTAAATTTTTATATAAAATTTAGTATTAACTTAATTCGTTTTTGTAAGGGGACAGTAGTGTAACGGCGCCGGTCCGGCCATGCCGCTATACCCGCCATACCCCTAGGGGAAGACTGGTGCTATGAGGTGCTAAGAAGGTTGGAGGAACGAGTAATATAGAAGGTTCGTACTAAGATTGGCTAAGGCGGGCTCTAAGCTAATTGAAGGTATTTGCTTAAGTTTATTATATAGGTAAAGGGGATGCGAATAAAGGGTTAGTTATTAGCGACCCGTATATGGGTCTCGCTATCGCTTATACGACTAAGGTATTTATTTAGGTTTGTACGCTTATACCTAATTCTCTTCCTCTTGTCTTATTATAGGGCTAGCTTATATTGCACGTAATTGGCCAATTGCTATTACATGCCTTGTGCTAGCGTACATTAGCTTCTAAGACTACTATTGCTATTAGCTAACTGGCTAATAGCGGCCTCCTACCATAGACCCACTGGGTCTATATTTAAAGTACCCTCATAAGGCCAATCTTCTAAGTACTCGTCTACACTCTCTCCTTTCCTCCTTGGTATAATTACGTATATTTATATTTACACCTACCCTTTACTTATAATAATTAATTGCACTTTTTAATTATTACGTTTATAACGTAAACTTTAAAATAATTTTTTTCGATATTTATAGTTGCAATAATTATTAACCGGTCACGTCTCCTTTCATTTAGTAAATAAGAGTAAGTATTCTTTATTTAATAAATAAGAGCTTCGCTTTAAATATTACCCTCGTTTCCTATATTTAATAACGAAAATAGTAATTCTGTTACCTTCTTACCTACTATTAGTAATATTAGCGGTAATTTCTTCGATTTTAATACTCCCCCTAATACGTTTTTCAATTTGAACGACGTTTATAAAATATTCGATAAATGTATTAGTACTTTCGATACGACTATATATTGTATTATATTGTTCGTATTTTCCCCGTTTACTGCCGTCGAAGATTTTATTACTAGTATTAACGACGACGACGAAAAGCGAACTATTCTCCGTAATTACTTCGTAACCGCTATTCTTTTCGCTAATAATTCCGCTTTTAGTTCGATTATCGCCTCGTTTAATCGCTCTTACTATATTAACCTTACGTTCTACGACGACGTCGCTAACGATTTTGAATATAGTAAAAACGAACTAAAAATTATTTACACTATAATTAACGCCGATGACACGAATATCCTGGCGGTAGCAAAGACGACTGAGGAGAACTGCAGAACTCTCCAAGCTGCTTGGGAGGTCTGTGCCGAATGGGCAAGCGAGCGAGGGATGGAATTCGAAGCGAGCAAGACAGAGTTGATGCACTTTACCCGGGTAGCAAAGACGACTGAGGAGAACTGCAGAACTCTCCAAGCTGCTTGGGAGGTCTGTGCCGAATGGGCAAGCGAGCGAGGGATGGAATTCGAAGCGAGCAAGACAGAGTTGATGCACTTTACCCGGACAAGGAAGCCACGAGAAGAAACTCTGCGGATCGGGGAGACCGTCCTAGAACCGGCAGAAKCCGCAAGGTTCCTAGGCGTTTGGTTAGACAGGAAACTCAACTTTAAGGCCCATGCTCAGGCCATAAAGAAGAAGATGGCGACGCAGACCTTCGCGTTAACACGGTTAGCGGCAAAGACATGRGGCTGCTCCTTTGAACGAGCCAGGGAGATCTATACGAAGGTGATTCGAAGCGCAATAGCCTACGGCGCATCGGCATATCATCAACCGACGGAGATATACGGGAAAGCCCGGGGAATTGAAACCCAGTTGGCAAAACACCAGACCAAGTGGAAACAATGCCGCAAGACGCGCCGCACGATACGCAGCAGGGCACGCCGTACCAAGAAGAGCCATCGGCCAAAGATAGGGAGCGGTGGTTAGAGGAAGCAACAAGGAGGGAATGGATCGCAAGGTGGGAGATGCAGACAGCGGCGG